>CBVK0100286378.1:0-22875 GCA_900067695.1 Picea abies
CAAGGCATGGCATGGCATGGCAAGGAAAGGCATGACAAGGCATGGAAAGGCATGGCATGGCTTGGCAAGGCAAGGCATGGAAAGGCATGGCATGGCTTGGCAAGGCAAGGCAAGGAAAGTCATGGAAAGTAAAGGAATGGCATGGAAAGGAAAGGCAATGCATGTCATGGAAAGGAAAGGCAAGGCATGACATGGAAGGGAAAGGCAAGGCATGTCAAGGCAAGGCAAGGCATGGCATGGCATGGCAATACATGGCAAGGCAAGGCATGGCATGGCATGGCATGGAAAGTGAAGGCAAGGAAAGGCATGGCAAGGAAAGGGAAGGCAAGGCATGGCATGGTAAGGAAATTCAATGTAAGGCATGGAAAGACATGTCATGGCAAGGCAAGTCAAGTCATGGCATGGAAGGGAAAGGAAAGACATGGAAAGGCATGGCATGGCATGGCAAGGCAAGGCATGGAATGGTATAGCATGGAAAGTGAAGGCAAGGAAAGGCATGGCAAGTCAAGGAAAGGCATGGCATGGAATGGCATGGCAAGGAATGGCATGGCATGGAAAGTGAAGGAAAGGAAATGCATTGCTTGGAAAATACAAGGCAAGGCATGGCATGGAAAGGCAAGGAAAGGCATGGCATGGAAAGGAAAGGCATGGCATGGCATGGAAAGGCATGGCATGACATGGCAAGTGAAGGAAAGGCATGGAAAGGTAAGGCATGGCAAGGAAAGGAAAGGCATGGCATGGTATGGAAAGGAAATAAAAGGAATGGCATGGCAAGGAAAGGCATGGCATGGCATGGGATGGGATGGCATGGCATGGCAAGTGAAGGAAAGGCAAGGCATGGAATGGCATGGCATGGAAAGGCAAGGCAAGGCATGGAAAGAAAATGAAATGCATGGCAATGCATGGCATGGAATGGAAAGGAAAGTCATGGCATGGCATGGCAAGTGAAGGCAAGTCATGGCATGGAAAGGCATGGCATGGCATGGAAAGGAATGGAAAGGCATGGCATGTCATGGAAAGTGAAGGAGAGGCATGGAAAGGTAAGGCAAGGCATAGCATGTCAATGCATGGGATGGAAAGGTAAGGCAAGGCATGTCATGGAAAGGCATGGCATGACAAGGCATAGCATGGTATGGCAAGGCAATGCATGGCATGAAAAGTGAAGGAAAGGAAAGGAATGGCATGGAAAGGAAAGTCAAGGCATGGCATGGTAAGGAATGACATAGCATGGAAAATGAAGGCAAGGCATATCAAGGTAAGGCAAGGAAAGGCAAGGCATGGCATGGAAAGGAAATACAAGGCATGATATGGCATGGCAAGGCATGGCATGTCATGGCATGGAAATTGAAGGTAAGTAAAGGCATGGAAAGGCAAGGCATGGCATGGCATGGCAAGGGAATGCATGGAAAGGAAAGGCAAGCCACGACATGGCATGGCAAGGAAATACAAGGCATGACATGGCAAGGAAAGGCAAGGCATGGCATAGCATAGCAAGTGAAGGCAAGGCATGGCATGGAAAGTCAAGGCATGGCATGGCATGGCATGGAATGGAAAGTGAAGGCAAGGCATGGAAAGGTAATTCAAGGCATGGCATGGAAAGGTAAGGAAAGGCATGGCAAGGTAAGTCAAGGCATGACATGGAGTGGCAAGGAAATGAATGGTATGGCATGGCATGGTAAGTGAAGTAAAGAAAAGGCATGGCATGTAAAGGAAAGGTATGGCATGGAAAGGAAAGGAAAGGCATGCCATGGAAAGGGAAGGCATGGCATGGTATGGCATGGCATGGCATGGAAAGTGAAGGCAAGGCATGGAAAGGTAAGGCGTGGCATGGAAAGGTAAGGCATGGAATGGAAATTGAAGGCATGGAATGGAATGGAAAGACAAGGCATGGAATGGCATGGAAAGTCAAGGAATGGCATGGAAAGTGAAGAAAAGGAATGGAAAGGCAAGGCATGGCATGGCAAGGTAAGGCAAGGTAAGGCATGGCAAAGGAAATATAAGGCATGGAATGGATTTAAATGGCATGGAATGTGAAGTTAAGGCAAGTCATGGCAAGGAAAGGCATGGAAAGTGAAGGTAAGGAAAGGCATGGCATTTCAATGAAGTAAGACAAGAATACCATAACAACCATAAAATGAAGCCAAATTTTCAATAATTCATAAATCTGAAATATTTGTTCAATTGTTCCTTTTGCATACCTATGGTCATTCAAGTAGACCATCGGGATCACTTCTAACATGGATGGTCTCCATTAACTTCTCATGCTCAAAGTAAGGAAAGAAGTAGCGTACCTTTGATGAGTTCTTACTTGGCATTGTAAAATTTTGAGACCTCTAGAGATCTAGAATTCGATGAGAAAAATAATACTAATCCAATGAATTTGCAAATAAACAAAGAAGAGAGAGATAGAGAAGAATTTATTCCACAAGAATGAATGTATTCACGATACGTTTGAAATTACAATGAGATCAATCCAATATGTAGAAAGGAATTGATCTTAGCACTAATAATAACAACTGCCACTAAAAGCAGTGTAAAAATGGCTAAAGCACATGCTTAAACCTCTAAAATAGATAACCCACACATAACATGAGTATGATATGCTGAAAAGTGTGAGTTTACTAAATCATTAGCTAAACATGCAAAGTTTACTAAAGAAAGGGGGTAAATCCCTAAAATCACCCCCCCAAAAAAAAAAAAAAAAGAGGACATAAAAAAAATGCTAAGTAAACTATGAGATTCTACCCAAATATCTCTACCACAACCAAAAGATCCTGCAAGTTAGAGAATTTCTTCTCAATGAAGGATTTGGTGAAGATGCCTGCAACCTGCTGCTCAGTGGGGTAGTACTGCAATGAAATCACTCGATCATGAATCGTCCCCCAGATGTAATGCATGTGTATCTCGATATGCTTGGTTATCTTTCTCTGAACTGGATTAATGGATATCTTAATGGTACCCTGGTTGTCACAAAATATGAAATTTGGTATCTGATATTGAATCCCAAACTCAAAAAGTAAACCCTGCAACCAAATACATTGTGTGGCGGCATTCACTGCCCCCCTGTACTCTGCCTTTGTTGTGGATAAAGCAATAGCTTCTTGCTTGACCAACAAAGTGGACCAGAACCAAAGCTAAATACATACCCTAAGGTGGACTTGTGGTTTGTTCCCTCGCCAGTCCAATCTGAATCTGTGTACCTAACCAAAAATAGAGGACAATCAGCTGCATAAAAAATACCAAAACTGGGAGTGCCTTTTACATACCAAAGGATTCTCTTAGTAGATTTCCAATGAAGCTCATGGGGCTCCTGCATATACCTGGAAACAACACTTACTACATAAGAGAGATCAAGATGGGTATGTGTGAGGTACAATAAGCTCCCTACCAACTATGAATAGAGAGTATCGTCTACCAAAGGAGTAGTCACTCCATCCTCCAATCTGACCCCAGAAAGAAAAGGTGAACCAGTTGGCTTACACTTTTTCATCTGAAACCTGTCAATTAGATCCAGTGCATACTTGGTTTGTGCCATCTTTATTCCAGAAGTAGACTGTGATACCTCAAGACCAAGAAAATAATGCAACAAACCCATATCACTCATGGAAAATCTAACATGAAAGGTAGTCTTAACCCATGCAATCTTTGATAAAGCACTCCCTGTGATCAGTAAGTCATATACGTATAGAAAAATCATCAAAAGGGAGTCATCATGGTGAAGCATATAAACATTTGTATATGATTTACATCTATGAAATCCCTGAGAAAGAAGAAAAGAATCCATTTTTGAATACCAAGCTCGAGGAGCCAGTTTCAGCCCATATAATGATTTGTTTAACCTGCATACAAGAGAGGAGTCATGAACATACCCCTTTGGATGCCCCATATATATCTCCTCCTTCAAATATCTGTGAATAAAATCACTCTTCACATCCATGTGATGGACTTCCCAGAGTCGAGAAGCCGCAATGACCAAAACTAGCTTGATGGAGTCCATTTTTGCAACTGGTGCAAAAGTCTCGGTATAATAAATTCCATGTACCTGAGAGTAACCTTTAGCAACAAGCCAAGAATTATACTTACTGATCTCACAATTTGCATCCATATTTTTCTGAAATATCGATCTGCATCGAACAAGCTTTCTTCCTTTCGGAAGTGGAACCAGATCCCAAGTTTGGTTCTCCATGAGAACACTGTACTCCTCATCCATAACAACTTCCCAGGAGGGGTTTCCCTTAGCCTCTGTATATTACTATGGATCTTCTTCAAGTGAAATATATAAAAGTATGGGCATAAACTTCTTTGTGGCAGCCAAGGCAGTGGGGGCCTTGAAAAAATGTGATCTAGTCCTCCTTAGATCCACTGGATTGTCGACTAGTTTATCGGCATCATGCAAAGTATTTTTGGCCCAGACTAGTAGGGGATTTGGAGCAGCCATGAACTTATAATAAACCTATTAATATGATCCAAATACATTCTAATTATCATTATCTGAAGTTCTCTAATGAGCATCAAAACCCTCTTCAATTGTTTCATCCAAAAAATCTGCGGCAGGCTGATCTGAAACTACATGTAGTGGACCCTCTTCAAACTTCACACTTCGCTCAATGAAAAGTGAATCAGTAGAATTTTGTAGTAGCCTATACCATTTGACACCTTCAGGGTATCCAAAAAATATTCATTCAACACTTTGAGGCTCTAGTTCCCTTCGTTTATCAGATGGAATATGGGCCCATGCACGACAACCAAAAATTCTGAAATGAGAGACTTTTGGTTTCTTATTGCCCAAGATTTGAAATGAGTGATTCCCTTCAGTGATTTGTGAGGAACACGGTTCTGAATTTATTATGCACAATTTATGGCTTCATCCCATAGCCCCAGAGCCAATGATTTCGACTGTAGCATGCAATTTAACATCTCTTTTAGTGTCTGGTTCTATATCTCGGCAACATCATTTTGTTGCGGTGTGTAAGGCACTGTATGTTGGATCTTGATGCCCAATTCAAAAAAAAATTGCTACATATATTTGTTAACATACTCACCTCCATTATCACTATGAAGGATCTTAATCCTTCCCTCGGATTGATTATCAAAGAGTGCTTTAAAGTCTTTAAAATATTGAAAAAATTGAGATTTCAATGTCAAAAAATACACCCATGTGAAGCAAGAGCAATCGTCGATAAAAGTGAGTACATATTGATATTTGTTGATTTATGGATTGAGGAAGGGTCCCATGACATCACTATGAATCATATTAAGAGTTGAGGATGTCCTCCATGCTTTTACTTTGTCAAAAATATTCTCGAGATGCTTACCAAGAATGCAGCCCTGACAGATCCCATTGGAAAATTTGATTTGAGGCAAATCGGTTACCATGTATTCTTTGTTGAGTTGATCCAAGTACCTGTAATTAAGATGCCCAAATATATCATGCCATAACATGATCTCTTCATTAGTATTATTCAAAAAAAAATTACATACATATTTTGGAATTAAATGAGAGAAGGAATACAACCGAGAGTGATGATCTGCAACACCGTGAGCTACCTGGGACCCTGTTTTTAAGTCTATCCACTGAATCCGGATAGAATTCAGCCTTTCTTCCGGAACCTGAATGTGTGATTTGATATATGGAAATCAATTTCACGGAAAGTGAGGGGACATGCAACACATTATCAAAATATTCTCTTTCCAAAGAAACTATGCCTTTACCACATACCTCAACCGGTGTGTCATCTCCCATGAGAATAGAAGGTCATGTGCACTCTTCAATGGAGGAGAATGATTCTTACTTTGCAGCCATATGATTTGAAGCACCTGAATCAAGGATACAACTGTATGGGGAGGATGTGACAGCCATCAAAGCATTACCATCACGAGTGTTTCCTCGTCCTTCAATCAGTTTTTGTTCATCCTTCTTCCTTGCATTTGTCGAGACCATGAGATTGTTTTGTTGGAGCATCTTCTCCATCTCAGATATAGTTTTCCTCATACAAGAATATTTAGGATCATAACCTTTTTTAAAATACCTTCATTTATATATTTCATTTTTCTTCTTCCCTTTGTGATATGAATAATATTCATCCGTCGGTTTCGAGAACTTTTCCTTTCTAGCCTCAGGGTTTTTGCCTTTCCCCTATTTCCGATCTTTGAAATTTGGTTTTATTGCTTCATTTGTTGCAAGATAATTATATATAGAACCCTTTCTAGAGCCCATGGAAACTAATTTTTCCTGCTCTTGAGTTAGTGCTTCAATAAAATCATCTAAAGAGGGCATTTTCCACATCGGAGTTGTTCATTTTGAAGAATGAAACGAGGAAACAAAAAATGAATAATCGGGGCCTAGTTTTGAGAGAATGGAAAGGATGAGTTGCTCATCTTTTTTCACTACTTTTCAATATTTAAAATGAACTAAAAGAGATTCAAATTTTGTAAAATACTCTTGCAAAGAATCAAAATTCAAAGAATTCAAACCTATGAGCTCATTCTCCAAACTGTAGGCTCGAAGTTCATCCTATTTACCGAACAACTCTTCCAACTTGGTCCAGACCTTGTTGGGGGATGATGTGGTGTCGACATGGAACATCAAGTCTCTTTATATGGATATACATATCATCCCATAGGGTTCATCCATTTGATTGAAATACTTTTCCTTCTCCACAGCATTCGTTGGCTCAACTTTCGTAGCCATTGTTATCCAATAGAGACCTTTGCTTCGGAGAGAAAGGGTGATCTCGGATTTTCATTCAAATTAGTTGAATCAATTTAGGACAACATGCTTGGTCTGAAAGTGTTGATCCGTTGAATTTTTATGCCTCCTTTTATGATCTTTCACCTGCAAATAAAACTAGTATACCTCTCCCTCAGATTCCCTGAGGTTCTGATACCATGTAAAATTCTGAGACCCGAGAGATCTAGAATTCGATGAGAAAAATAATACTAATCCAATGAATTTGAAAATAAACAAAGAAGAGAGAGATAGATAAAAATTTACTCCACAAGAATGAATGTATTCATGATATGTTCTTAATTACAATGAGATCAAACCAATATGTAGAGAGGAATTGATCTTGTCACTAATAATAGCAACTACCACTAAAAGTAGTGTAACAATGGTTAAAGCACATGGATAAACCTTTAAAATAGATAACGCACACCTAACATGAGTATGATAGGCTGAAATTTTTGATTTTACAAACTCATTAGCTAAACATGCAAAGTTTACTAAAGAAAGGGGGTAAATCCCTAAAATCAAGGGACAATTTCCTTGATTTAAGGAGGAAGTGCACTCTCCTTCATTTAAGTGTTTAAACTATGCATGGAGGTTGGAAAGGAGTCACTAAGTGTATTTATAATTAAATAACTCAATATTAACTCCATGTCAATATCCCTAAATTTAAGGAAAACTCCCTAAAAACAAGGAAAGTGTCTCCTACCCTCTCTAGAAAGTCGAATCAAGTGAGGAAAAATGCATCGGGACACATTAACCAAGGTCTAGGTGCCTAAGACAAGTAATACACAACGGGAAGTTAGGATTATTCTCTTATGGGCATTTTTTGTAGTTGGAGGTTTGTACCAACAATCAAGTTCGTAAAATGGTATACGACTTGACCTAGATTATAATGTTGAAATGCATAGCCACCTTTCTTTCATGTTTTTTCATTTTGTGTCAGATAGTCTCCTTTAATAACCATCATCCCAATCAGAAATTCAATGCCTTCAGAGTCTGTTACTGATCGCATGAGGGTCTACTTTCCCTCTAAGCAATGTGCCAGCCAATAATTAGTGCCCCATTCATTATCTCTCGGGGATAACACTGTGTATATGTTCCCTGCAAAAAATGGAGTGCTAACATGTGAGTCCACTAAATGACTAAATCATAAAACATTGATGTTAGTTATTCAAAATTTAATAGAAGGTTTCAATGAACCTGGTAATACAAGATCTGAGACATGATCATAATTAGTTGAAATATTTGATTGGTCCTCCTCCAACTAGGATAATTCCATAGTTATATGTTGACCAATGGGGATTGATACACAATCCCACATGTTACACATTATTTTCATCACCCTTATGACCTTTAATGATGTAAACCTATATGTTTCCTTCATAGGGGTCAGTGGCTTGAATTCCTGAAGAAAGAAGGGAGAAGAAC
Source organism: Picea abies (assembly GCA_900067695.1). Taxonomy (NCBI): domain Eukaryota; kingdom Viridiplantae; phylum Streptophyta; class Pinopsida; order Pinales; family Pinaceae; genus Picea; species Picea abies. The sequence continues at coordinate 8,159 of CBVK0100286378.1, forward strand.
TTTCCATGAGAGAAGAATTTTATTTTCCTTTGTTAAAACCCTATTAAAGAGGATTTCCGCAGGTTGCTCTATACACAGGGTGCAGAAATGCTTGATTTCCGCAGGTTGCACTATAGTTAGGTTGCGGAGTTTCTGCAGGCTGCATTACAGCTAGGGTGCGACGGCCTTCATATGTGGGAAAAACGAGCCTTTTCTCGATGCTTCTAGAAGGATAAGCTTCTATGGTGAGGTGGCCTCCGAATGGATTGGATCTTACTCGCTTTCATGATTTAGTGGGATCATCCTAACCTCCTCACCTTATCCTCTTTAGCCTATAAAAGGAGAGGAGCTCTCATGGAGAAATTTAGCTTGAGCTTGGCTTGGGATTAAGATTGACTTGTTATTTAGTTGTTTTGGCTGGAGATTGTTAGCTTGGTTAGAGTGGCTTTGAGCTTTGCTTTGTCAAGATAGATTGTGAGTAGCTATCAGATACATAGTCTCATAATCCATTGGAGCAAGAAGTGTGTGAGAAGCAAGGAACTGTTGGAAGGAACCTAACAACATCAAGGCATCTAGTTGTATCTTTCTTCCACATTATTTAATACAGATATACTTTCCTTTCCTATATGAATGTTATTTTTCCATATTGTATGATTCCTTGATCACGTACATAGTTTCATATCAAATACTCTGTTATTCTTGTCTTCATTGGCTTGTGCTTATTTGCAGATATCTCTCATAAACCTTGTGACGGAGCTTGGATTGCATTGGTGAAGTCGGATATTCATTATTTAAAAGGTATGTTCTAGATCCATTTCTCATTTGATAATTGAAATCTAAGGAAAGAGTAGTGTATTGTCTTGTTTTGTTCTAGATCTAGGTGGATCTAGGGGGATTGATTTGTGTCCACACTTAAAAATTAGCCCGATAACACCATATATCAACCCATTATGGTGATTCACAATCATCCCATTCATTACTACTATGTGGACCACAGAAGTGAGAGAGTTTTCTTGTCCATATATCAACTATTGCATTTTCCAATGTTCTAATTAAATGGAATCCACAAGTGCCCTGGATTGTTTTGCATTCGTACCACTATGATTGATATACATCAACCACCTCCCAAAAATATCTATGTACATGTCCTTTCCTATGTGATTGTTCTTCACGGGTTCATGTTACCTCTCCCATTACTGAAAAACACCATTCAACAATGGATTTCGCATCTCAAATGAGGGAAGTAGTTGTGAATTTCATTGTTTGCTTGCGTAATTCTCTTTTTATGCATGCACCTGCTCCATCATTCTCCCCTTTCCCATGCCTGGACTCAAAATAGTTCCAAATGTGTGGTACCTTGAGTTTTTTGTGCAACATACACAACCATTGAAATACATGATCATTTCTAAACTAGCCTGCACAACCATCCGACCAAATCCAATGTTGACCCATCTGTATGTTATTCTCCTTAAGGTGATTGTAAAACAACTAAAAGAAATGTTGTACGTAAGCTGACTCATGGCACCTATCATCGCTTATGTAGAAGTGACACTCCTTCAATATAACTATGTTTTCTTCATTACTATTCGACCCATACTTGTATGTGATATGGTCCATTATGATGACCTACTTTGAGTGATAATATTGGCTTTGAATCTCATTTTGTGATTGAAGGGTGTAGTTCTCTGCAAAATCAACCATTGATAACACAATACCAGTGGGAAATGTATCTTTACATATTCCAAAATGCTCGTCCTGTCATCAAGCCACATGGACATGCTAAACATATTGTCATGTCTTTTCAATGAAGTCCTTCATGAAGTCACATACTCATTCTTGGGAAGTCCCCAATTGTATTTATTTTCTTTCTTGTCTTCCATCAATATCATATGCAACATATTTAAAGATTTTCAAGGCAACCTCCTTCCTCCCCAATTCATACTCATCGCTTACACGAATGCACTTGCTCAGTAATGCCATTCCACCTCACCTAATGCATGTCCCATATAAGAAAGATTTTTGATAAAATTTACAACCCTCTAGTCGTGTACATAATATGTTGTGAATAAAGTATCTATTTGACGATGGCAACAATATAACTGAGCATTCCTACAAAAGGGTGTTATGAAAAACAAAAAATATATGTGTGTGTATGTGTGTGTGTCATAATAATAGTCATACTCAATGTGATATCTACAACAACATGTGTTACGAATTGTGTTTATTCAAACATATCAAGGCTTGCATTTATGGAAATCTCTTTGGCCCAAGTTAAGTGCATTATGTTTTGTCTTGAATCTCTCATACAATTATGTATGTGTAATGTCAAGAAAGTTTTTAATATTGGGTTCAAGGTCCCTAGATACCCTTCTCAATTTTAGTACATCTTTTTGGTTGGAAGAAGCCCTAGTGTTCCCATGCCATAAATCATGTACTAGTCCCTTAACTGCTCCAAGTAAAACTTATTACAGTGATATAAAGTTCAACAGTGGCTTACCAGACTCATCACTGTTCTGTTGCATTTAGTTGCTCTGTCTGTCTTACTGCCTTCCTGCACACATGACTTGCGCTGTCTGTCTTCTGCTTTTTATACTCTGTGTGCCATCTCCATTCACTGCACAGTTCCTCTTCTGTTCAATTCAGCTGTTGCACTCTCCTCCTTCTTCCCGCATGAATCACCTTCAACAATAGAAACCACAGCAACTCCAACAACAACAGCAACCACATCTCTTCTCTGTACCATGTATTTATAGCTTCTGTGCACCTTGTGCATGCAATATTCACCATTCCTCTTCATGCTCATACCGCGCTAATCTCCTCCACATCTCAAGTGCTCTGCCTGATCATCATTGCGACTCTTCAGCTTCTCTGGTAGTTCAACCCCTGTGTCTATCATCACTAGCTGTTATGCCGAGATTCCTTTTTCTCTCTGGAAGTTGAGACTCTTCATCTTCTCTGTTACAATCAAGCTCATTTGAGCTCCAACCCTCATCTAGCTATCAATTTCCTCCATGAATCATCTTCATTCCACTGGCAGATTTCTTGTAACTCTTCAGCTCCTCTGGAAATCATACAGAAGTCTCTTCACATCCTCTGTTAGAAACCATAAATGGTTTCTAGCAGTTACACTGTGAGGATCAACGTTAGCCCTCCAATTGTTCTCATTCTCACCTCCATCATTGGATTAACTCTGATGGGTTCTTGCGTTATTTACCCATTTCGCACTTTCGCAATTCGGAGATTCTGCGATAAGACATCTTGAGTCTCCATGTCACGAGCTCTGAAAAGGATCTTGGCTGCTCTAGCTCCCTCCTCTACATGACCACAGGCAGTGACCTCCGGTTACACCGACAATTCACCTTTTCGGTATTTCGGCATTCGTATGATCCAGTGTCTCGACACTCCCATACGCGATCCCCGAAATTCTGAGGCGGAGCTTATCTACACTAGGTCCTTCCTCTACGTGACCACAGGCTGCACTAAAAGGCGCTGTGAACTTATGATCTTCATTGACCCTGATCGACGGTCCATGATCTTGATGAATCAACTGTCCAGATCACATCGTGAATTCGCATCTCGTTGTTCCTTAGATGGAGAATCTCATCACTCCAAGTTGCGATAGGCGAGACTCCGAGATGGAGCTTTTCTGCGCTAGCTCCTTCCTTTATATGACCATGGCCATGACCAAGAACTTGTTCATAACGTGCTTTTCACAATTTCTCATTTTGCCTTTTCATTAATCCCATTGTGAAGTTTCTCGACTTTCCAAGTCGCGATCCCCGAAATGTCGAAAAGGAGCTTGTCTCCACGTACTCTTCTCTTCAACTCTTCGATGGTGTGACCACCGGCTGAGACCACAGGCCTAAAGTAATTCGCAATTTCGTGTTTCGACATTTAGGGACTCCTGTGGTTATGTTTCTTGCCTCTCTAAGTCGTGATTCGCGAAACTCTGAAATGGAGTCGGATCAACAGTCCAGATCACACCTTGATCCAATGGTTGTGGTTAAATCGTGATTTCGGCATTCCTGTGGTGAATGTTCTTTTATATCTCCAACTCCTGATCCGCAAAACTCCGAAATGGAGTCGGATCGACAGTCCAGATCGCACCTTGATCTGACGGCTACGATTAAATCGCGATTTTGCATATCGCGATTTCGAGAGGTGAGAGGTTGGAGCATTTCTAAACTTTGACTTTCCAGTCAGCGAAATGTTGATCTGCGTCCATGTGTCATGCCCGTAGATGGATGGTCCTCCTTATTTCGGGATTTTGTATACCCACTTCTCCTTGCACTTTAATGAACGTGCAGGTTCTCCCTGATCCAACAATGGTCGGATCTTACGCTCAGATCTGAGGCCTAAAATATGTCCTCCTCTTCTGCACGTTCTTCTTGTCTACAATCAATTATGATGGCCATTGGGAATTCAGGATGGGATCCAACGATCACTGATGCTTCTCTTCTCGAGCTTACTCGTCCTCCTTACTTGGAAGAATTTCTAAGTGTCAAGGGCCTCGACCTTTGATCCGCCTGAGATCCTGAGTACGCTGTCTCTCTTGAGCTTTAGCAATGAGTTAACCTCATCTCTGGTGCACACCTATGCACTGTATTCAACTCTGCACTAATTCATTCTGAGCTTACTTTGTTCTTGTTTTGCCATCGATGCACACTCTGATCCTACCATCAATGACAAGCTCACTTTGCCTGTTAAACCTACCAACAATCCTCTGCACTATCTCTTCTGAACTCATCGAGCTTGCTATGTAGCGTCTTCCTAAAATACTTCTGATGCCCGTCTGTTACATTCTTCCTGTACTCATGCCATCTTCACTGTTGTACTTGCCATCAATGACAAGCATCTGTTGCCTGTTAAACATTTGCCAACAATCTCCCCCTTTGGCATTGATGGCAACAAAGACACCTGGATTCTTTTCTCCCCCTTTGACATCAATGTCAAAGAGAACATGCTCCCCCTGAGCTGTGGCAGTAATTTTAGGAGGTATCAGATATTAAGACCAACACAAACTCCCCCTAATAGGAAGGACTCTCTTATTTGAGGCCTGCAGATGTTTGTATCCAAACCAGAGTCTTATTTTTCTGATTCTTGGACCTGTTCATCCTCAGCTTCCGCTATATCCTCTGTAGAATACTCAAAATTGCTCACCTCTCTTACTCAGACTCCTTCATCAATATTTTCTTCTCATGAGTGGATGACTCCCCCTGTCACTGTTATCTCTCTGCCTCTAACTCTTTTCCCCTTTTATTCCTAAAGGTTAACTTTCCTTGACAAGGTATTTCCTCTTGTTATCTCTATAGAATGCCATGTATATCATTTTGTACATTAGAATGTTGTTGTTGTGAATGTCGTTGTCCTACTTGAACACTGTGCAATTGTAGCTTGTACTTTTTAAATAGCCCTTGCATCTCCCCATTGAATCTCATCGATCTCTATTACTGCAATTTCATTTTTCTTCCATGATGCATTCAATCCAGGGATTTTATTTCCATATCCAATCACAAGAGAAAACTACTACACCCACTCTCATACATGCTTTTCTTTCTCACAAATGAAGGACCTGTATCAGGTTTCTTAGGAGCACTGATTTCTACCTTGTTGAGTCCAATACCGGATTTGTCATTTGGTGATCTCTGGCTATCCAAGATCTTATCCAGGGTCATGGACTTATTTAAGAACTTGCTTTGGGTGTTTTCCTTCTCAACCTTCAAGACTTATGCTTCTAGCTTATGACATGGTTCTTCTCCTACTTCATCCATGGGGAAAATGCTAACTGAACATGCTTTTATTGTATCTGAATCTTCCTCTTTACTTGCAGGGGAGGATTCAATTTCAACATCATTAATTTTCCTAATGCCTTTATTCACCACTTGTCCTGAGTTTACGTTCACCTTACATTCATTGGATGTGAACACCTCTTCACTACCTATGTCACATTTTTGACTTGTACTGAGAAAATTATGTTTCAGATCATCCACAAGCAGAACGTATTGGGCATCTCCTTTGTCATTACTCAAACTCATCATCCCTCTATCCTTGATTTTGCCTGGTTCATCATTTTCAAGGATCACATTTCCTGTTTTTCTTTTACTTATGGACAGTAAATTATCCTTGTTTCCAGTCACTTGCTTGGAACATCCACTGTTTATATTCCCAGAGGCCTTTTGTTTTTGAGTTGAAAGTGCTTGACCACATTTTTCACTATCTTTTCTTTTCCATGTGCTGGCCTTTCTATCTAAGAACTTTATCCTTGGATCTTGTTTGTAATTCTTCAGATGGCAGTTTGCAGCTTTGTGGCCAAAGTTGTGACAGTTATAGCATTCAATCTCATTATTCAATAGGTCAAAGTTGTTGTTGCAACGTTGTCTACTCATTGACTGTTTATTATTTCTTGACCTCCTTAGTTGCATGTCTCTAGACTTAATTTGGCAATTTGCAATCTGTGATGGTTTGTTACTTGGTTGTATCATTCTTTGTTGTGGAAGATATTTATTCCTTTGAAATCTTAATTACTCATGTCTAAGTCTTAAGGAACAATCTAAAGCTTTGTGACCAAAGCTAGAACAATAGAAACAATATCCATAGAAAAATTCTTTGTACCTGGAAAGTGGTTGTCTTCTTTGAGAAAATCGATTTCTTCCATGTTGATGATGTCTTTGAGTAGGGAGTGCATTATTTCTTTGTTCTACAGATTCAATCTTAGCACCTTTTTCTTTACTTGTCCTGGGCGGCTGATTGTCTTCCTTTGTTTCTGCAGGTTTGTTGTTGTCATTGGTTGTAGATTTGACATGGACAATAGCTTTGACAAACTTGATGGGTTCTTTGTTTCTTGGCTGACCACTACTTGATCCTTCTTCATAACCCAAACCAGTTTTCATCTTTGGATTCCTTTGTTGATTTAGAATGGTGGCTAATGCTTCTGAGGCTTTGATACTTGACAGATTTTGATGATACAAGGCTTGAAACTTCTCCATCTCTTTCCTAGTTTTCACTACTTCTTCTTCCAGGGCTTCAGATCTTGCCCTCTTTTTTGATAGCTGATGTTTTAGAATATCCTCGATTTTCTTTGTCTCTTCTAATTCCACTTTTAGCAGGGCAAAGTCTTCATCAGGTTGTTTACTGTCTTTCTCGAACTGTATCAACAATTGTTTTTGCTTTCTGTTCTTAATTACGAGCTTGTCAATCTCTTCCAGTGCACTGATCAGTTCTCCTTCCATATCAACCACAGCTTCTTCATCATTCTCATCACTGCTTGTTCTTTCATTATCATAATCCTCTTTGGCCATCAGCATGAAGTCATTTACCTTATCTTCACAGGAAGAGTCACTATCGGTGTCTTTTGAGGAGTCATCATCATTTACACATAAACTCTTATTCTTATCAAATCTTCTTGATTTGTGCTTCTCTTCATCTTCAGAGTTTTGATCATGTTTCTTGTGTGGAAATTTATTTGCAAAATGACCTATCTTACCACAGTTGAAACATTTGAAGGGCATCTTACCTTGGTACTTGCCTGATCCTTTCTTTAATCTTCTCACGAATTTTGCTTCAATTTCATCAGGCTCACAATCCTCATTCTTATCTGCTTTAAATGATGCTTCTCTAGAGGTGGTTTTATCTATAACTATCCTCATTTCATATGCAGTCAACGTTCCTAGAAGTTGATCAAAAGACAAAGTCTTTATATCATTAAGTTCTTCTATAGCTAAGACCTTTGGGTTGAACCTATTTGGCAGAGATCTCAAAATTTTATGAATTAAAGAGGGTTCCTCAATTTTTTCACCAAGTGCTTTCATTGCATTTACTAGTTCTTCAACTCTCAGAAAATACTTCCCAATGGTTTCATCTTCTTTATCTGTAGCTTTTCAAACTGTACTTTGTAGGTTTGAAGCTTGGCATCTTTCACCTTCTCATTACCTTCATAATTGTTAATGAGTTTGTCCCACATTTCTTTAGCAGTTTGAAGATGCATCACCTTCACAAACTCGGGTTCTGCAAGTCCATTCAAGATAGCATTCATTCCCTTAGAATTAAAGCTAAATTCTAACTTATCATCCTTGGAAACTAGCACAACAGGCTTTATGTATCCATTCTCTACTACATCCCAGACATCAGCTCCTAAGGCCATTAGGTATGTTCTCATTCTGACCTTCCAGAAGGCAAAATTTGTTCCATCAAATAGAGGAGGCCTAGTGACTGAAGTCCCTTCATGGCTTGTCATGTTTAAGCTCTAGGATCTACCACCCTGAAATATGAATCTTTGCTACTGAAACTTATTACAGTGATATAATGTTCAATAGTGGCTTACCAGACTCATCACTGTTCTGTTGCATTTCGTTGCTCTATCTGCCTCACTGCCTTCCTGCACACATGACTTGCACTATATGTTCTTCTGCTTTTTATGCTCTGTGTGCCATCTCCATTCACAGCACAGATCCTCTTCTATTCAATTCAGTTGATGCACTCTCCTCCTTCTTCCCGCATGAATCACCTTCAACAACAGCAACCACAGCAACTCCAACAACAACAACAACCACATCTCTTCTTTGTACCATGTATTTATAGCTTATGTGCACCTTGTGCATGCAATATTTTCCATTCCTTTGCATGCTCATACTGCGCCAATCTCCTCCACATCTCAAGTGCTCTTCCTGATCATCATCGCGACTCTTCAGCTTCTCTGGCAGTTCAACCCCTGTGTCTATCATCACTAGGTGTTATGCTGAGATTCCTTTTTCTCTCTGGTAGTTGAGACTCTTCATCTTCTCTGTTACAGTCGAGCTCATCCGAGCTCCAACCCTCATCCAGTTGTCAATTTCCTCCACGAATCGTCTTCATTCCACTGGCAGATTCCTTGTAACTCTTCATCTCCTCTGGAAATCACACAGAAGTCTCTTTGCATCCTCTGGTAGAAACCATCAATGGTTTCTAGCAGTTGCACTGTGAGGATCAACATTAGCCCTCCGATCGTGCTCATGTTCACCTCCATCGTTGGATTAAGTCTGATGGGTTCTTGTGTTATTTACCCATTTCGCACTTTCGCAATTTGGAGATTCTGCGATGAGACATATTGAGTCTCTATGTCACGAGCTCCGAAAAGGAGCTTGGCTGCTCTAGCTCCCTCCTCTACATGACCACAGGCAGTGACCTCAGGATACACCGACAATTCACCTTTTCGGTATTTCGACATTCGTATGATCCAGTGTCTTGACACTCCCATACGCAATCCCTGAAATTTCGAGGCGGAGCTTATCTGCACTAGGTCCTTCCTCCACGTGACCACACGCGGTGACCACAGGCTGCGCTAAAAGGCACAGCAAACTTATGATCTTCAATGACCCAAATCGATGGTCCACGATCTTGATGAATCAACGGTCTAGATCTCATCGTGAATTCCCATCTCGTTGTTCCTTGGATGGAGATTCTCATCACTCCAAGTCGCTATAGGCGAGACTCCAAGATGGAGCTTTTCTGCGCTAGCTCCTTCCTTTATATGACCATGGCCATGACCAAGCGCTTGTTCATAACGTGCTTTTCGTGATTTCGCATTTCTCCTTTTTGTTAATCCCGTTGTGAAGTTTCTCGACTTTCCAAGTTGTAATCCCCAAAATGCCGAAAAGGAGCTTGTCTCCACGTACTCTTCTCTTCAGCTCTTCGATGGTGTGACCATCGGCTGAGACCACAGGCCTAAAGTATTTCGCAATTTCTCGTTTCGACATTTCAGGACTCCTATGGTTATGTTTCTTGCCTCTCTAAGTCACGATCCACGAAACTCCGAAATGGAGTCAGATCAACGGTCCAGATCACACCTTGATCTGATGGTTGTGGTTAAATTGTGATTTTGCATATCACGATTTCAGCATTCATGTGGTGAATGTTCTTTTACATCTCCAACTCCCAATCCGTGAAACTCTAAAATGGAGTCGGATCGATGATCCAGATCGCACCTTGATCTAACGGCTACGATTAAATTGTGATTTCTCATATCGCAATTTCGAGAGGTGAGAGGTTGGAGAATTTCTAAACTTTGACTTTTCAGTCAGCAAAATTTTGATCTGCGTCCACGTGTCCTGCCCATAGATGGACGGTCCTCCTTACCCACTTCTCCTTGCACTTTAATGAACGTGCAGGTTCTCCCTGATCCAACGATGGTCAGATCTTACGCTCAGATCTGACGCCTAAGATCTGTCCTCCTCTTCCGCGCGTTCTTCTTGTCTACAATCAATTATGACGGCCATCAGGAATTCAGGATGGGATCCAATGATCACTGACGCTTCTTTTCCCGAGCTTACTCATCCTCCTTACTTGGAATAATTTCTAAGTGTCAAGGGCCTCGACCTTTGATCCGCCTGAGATCCTGAGTACATTATCGCTCTTGAGCTTTAGCAATGAGTTAACCTCATCCCTGGTGCACACCTATGCACTATAATCGACTCTGCACTAGTTCCTCCTGAGCTTACATTGTTCCTGTTTTTCCATCGATGCACACTCTGATCCTACCATCAATGACAAGCTCACTTTTCCTGTTAAACCTGCCAACAATCCTCTGTGCTATCTCTTCTGAACTTATCGAGCTTGCTATGCAACATCTTCCTAAAATACTTCTGATGCCCATCTATTACATTCTTCCTGTACTCATGCCATCTTCATTGATGTACTTGCCATCAATGACAAGCATATGTTGCATGTTAAACATTTGCCAACAATTGGGCCACTTGTGTTGAGGATATATCTTCTATGAGAATACTTTCTAAGTATTTTGACATTGCATTTCATGAGGTGTGAGGTTTTTTGTAGCAAACGATGTTTTCTTGTGATCTTGCTAAAAATTCATTGTGACAAGACATGTCGGGATGCATTGCGGTCTTTAGAACAAGATTTCTTACCAATTCTTTGAAAAGAATATACAAGGTTTCTAACAATATGATGACTTGTTTCTAAACTTTTGACTGTTTTGATGCCTAAAATTATCCTAACAACAAACAAACTTCTATATTTTAATACAGCCAAAAATAATTGACATTTAGCAACATCGGATTTTGATTCAAAATATTATTTAATGATTTTATAAGAATGATAATGAATAGTATGGTTAGGCAACTTATCTTCAAGTGATGTTATACCACTTTCATCAACCTAAATACATTTAGTATTTATTCGTCACACAATGCTTAATATAGGTAGGGACGATGAACCCGTATTCTCACACTCTTGGCCTCCATGTTGTGGAGTTAACAATGTTGTAGTTCTTTACCCTTCAACCACTAGTAGATCAAATATGGTAGGATATGAGACATGCGATTGAAAATTTTATCAAATGTTTGATTGTCCAACAAGAGGTTGCACCACAGGAACTTCTTCACCACAATGTTGCACACTAGTTTCCTCTCTAATTTCATCCATTGTTGATCTGGGATCTTTTCATCGGGTGACTTATTAAAGAACTATATTAAATGAGAATAAACTAAAGTACACCATAAAGAAGGAAAAGCTCAAAAGGAAAGAGACATAAGCATTCAATATGAACACAAAGAACTTGATAACGGAGTTCGTCCCTGGTGGACTACGTCTTCGGGTCCTGCTCTCAAATGGGTAGGTATTTTTATTAACTCCATAAAAGAATTGGGTAAAATACATAAGTATACCTCATTCTGGAGTTAAGCTACAGAAGCTTTGCTCAAATCAGAAAACCAACATCACCACTATGTTCGTGGCATCGTTTTACCTAACAATGACTGTCTCCACGCCTCAATCAGAGTCGGACACTTTTTGGCCCAAGAGGCACCCTTACCTCAATTCGCATGCCACTGCTCCTGCAATAAATGACCGAAAATCTCAAACTGCGTGCCAAAATCTCAAAAATTGTGCCCAAGTCCGTACAGATCCATACAAGTGTGCTTGGTCTCACCTCTCGTGCTCTTGTGTTGTGAATGCACTAGCGAACACCCCCTTTTATACTAAAATTGGGAGGTTATGCAATAAGTGTGATGGTTGGCGGAGTGGTTAAGGAGGCTAATTTTAGAGCGTGGTTAGGCGGAGGTCCTGGGATTGAATCCCATGGACTCCCCTTTTAGTATGTGGTTGTAACCATATGTGGCGCGCGGCATATTCTATATATGGAAGAAAGTTTAAAACTGGAGGAAATTCTAAAACGGTGGATGGTTGGAATAAGGCCCTAGGCTGGCAGAAGACTGGGGTCATATGGGTTAAACATAGAACCTTCAGCCCAGCCCCTTTCCTTTGACGCATACATAAAACCTTAGACTTAAATAATATGCGAACCATATTACTAACAAGATACATATGGTGGTGTATTGGTAGCATGGAGGTGTGGGGCCTTTGGGTTAATGGAGAGGTCATGAGTTTGACTCCTACGGAGTCAAATAACTTTTACACACCAACCATTGGAGGGGCGCCATGTGGCACCATATAAATTGTCCATGAAACTGACACTTGTCACAACTTGATTTTCCCACGTGTCTACCATCATTCTATATGGATGTGCCACGTCATCTCATGCCAACTCAGTTTATGGACATGCCACGTGTCACCCTTGCAGTTGTGCCATGTGTCACCTTAACCTTTTGACTTTTGACTAAGTTTGACCTGAACTTTGACCGCTTATAACTTTTGATCTGTAACTCTGTTTGATGAATCGTTTGCAACATTAGAAATCTTGTGAAGCACTCTTTGCGATCATGCCATTTTCACTAAGTTTTGGAAACTTTGAACTTTTGCCCTTTTGTTGTCTACTGAAGCCATTCTGAGCATTCTGATTTGCTTCTATGTGTTATGAGTTGTTCTTAGCCTTCTCTTGATCCTTTTTGGATCAATTATATAATCAACTCCAAGAAAATCTTGCATCATTTGGTCATCCACAACAAGTTGTATGGATGAGATAATAGATGGATTGGTCTCTACTAAACTCCTATGCTTTTCTTGTGGTGATGGAGGAGAAAGAACAGTGGCAACTATTCTTCTAGAAATTGGATTGGCCTCTTCTGAAATCCTACACTTTGACATACATAACTTGCCTTTTCTCTTTCTTCTTCTACCTTTTCAATCAGTTTCTCTTTTCTCAGGGACTTTCTTTCTCGAATCTATCGGCTCCCCATGTTTAAAGAGAAAAAATTTCTTCCAAACACCCCACCACAATTTTTTCTTGGTATTACACAATAAGGAGCAACCAATTCCAATTCCAAGTGGACAAATTGGTCTTCATATTACAAAATAAGACACAACTAATAATTCCAATTCCAATTGGATGAATTTTTCTTGGTATTACACAAGAAGACAACTAACAATTCTAATTCCAATTGGATAAATTTTTCTTGGTATTACACAACTAACAATTCCAATTGGACAAATTTTCATTCCAATTCCAAGAAGACAAAAACAATAATTCCAAATGGACAAATTTGTCTTTCAATTCCAAGAAGACACAAATAACAATTACAATTCCACTTGGACAAATTTGTATTCCAATTCTTCCCACAATGGTCTTGCAATAGCACAAAATTGTCTATGAATCAAACAACAATACTAAAATAATAAAAACATTTATGTGCATGTTATTTTTGTGTGCAGATGTCGGGAAATCTTTGTCAGGCTTGAGATATATGAGGTAGTGGAGTGTGCTTGGCACTAAAAAATTATGAACAGAATGAGATCGGAAGAGCGGTTCAGCAGGAAAAATCTTTGTCAGGCTTGAGATAGATGAGGTAGTGGAGTGTGCTTGGCACTAAAAAATTACGAACAGAAATGTGAACATGTTCCTAGAAGGCTACAAGGTTATCAAGTCACAAGAGCACGTTCCCATTCTTAATGCAACAAATATAAACTTCTTTATGAATAAATATGTTTTCAATCATAGAGCAATGGTTAGAGCACCAAGATGTGGGTGATGTGGTTACAAGGGTTGTGGGGCCTTTAACAAGAGGTATATTCATATTGCACTCAGGTATCAAGTGTGGAGGGGGTTAAGGGTTGAGTATAGTTTATTTCTGGGCTCAGATGGAGCTAGGAGGTTCTAGGTCATGGTCTAAATATAGCTCTAGCTCTATGTGATAGTCTAGGTCATGGTCTAGGTATATTTCATGGTCTACTTCATGGTCATCGTATAGGTATAGTTCATGGTCTTGGTCTTTCCATGTCTAGGTCTTTCAAATGTCTAGGTCTAGGTCTAGGTAAAGGCCATTTCTTTCCTTGCGATGTAGGGAGGGGGGGTGCAGAGAGAGGAAGAAGTAGAGCGTGATATGGGAAGAGTGGACTACAAAGAGAGTGAGAGAGAGAGAGAGAGAGAGAGAGAGAGAGAGAGAGAGAGAGAGAGTGAGGGACATGGAGATAGAGAGGGGGGGTAGAGAGAGAGTGAGAAGAAGGAGGGAGAAAGAGAGAAAGGGGGTTATATAGAAGAAAAGAGATAAAGGTGGGGAGAGTGAGGGAGAGAGAGGGAGTGGGATACAGAGAGAGAGCGAGTGAGGGTTATATGTAAGAGGTAAACAGAAAAGGGGGTATAGATGGATTGTTTGAGAGTGTGACAGGGTGGGAGAGGAAGACCAAGAATGGGGAGTAGAGAGAGAGGTTGGAGAGAGAGAGAGAGAGAGAGAGAGACTAACAAAAAGGAGAGAGAGAAAGAGCTGGTAGATGTAGGAGAGAAAGAGAGGAGAGATAGTGGGAGGGAGGGACAAAGGGGAAGAGGAAGGGGGAGAGAGATAGAGCTGTCTCTT
>CBVK0100286379.1:0-22872 GCA_900067695.1 Picea abies
TCTTCCGATCTCACTGGTGGACCTCATGATCTCCTTAATCCATGGTTGGGGAACTATCTTTGGCTTCTTCCCAATCGTCGTTTTCAAGTACCTATGCAGTGCGAGCAATGCATAATTTTTCCTATCTCCCAGGTTAAAGTCACTAATCTTAAGATCAGGGATCAATCCTAGCTGCGGTCCGACTGCGCGTATCCCCTTCGGGAGGTACAAAATGATGAGTGTGTACTCAAAATATCACGACTAATTGCGCCAGCTAGAGGCGGGATGTAGTCGGGAAATACTAACGGGATGAGCTTCACGTTCGCCAGGTCATCGCGGTGCTTTCTTCTTTTCTCCATCGTCGTTCGGGATGGCCCAGACCGACGTCCAGTCAAGGGGGATTCTTGCAATCCTCTCGTCGACGAGGCTTGTACTCCTGTGAACATGACCTTCTCAGCCATAAGGTCTATCAAAATATATTCTATGGATTTCTCTACTGCGCTAAGGTCACCTGACATGCACGCTCATGATCAAATATCTTGGGTAGGTGACTGGACACTCAAGGTAAGAAAAATGGGTGGCGAGGTCTCAAAAGCACAACATGATAGAAATCAGTTCTCTGTTGGGGGCCTGTTGGCCCTCGACCAAGTTTTGGGAGAACCTTGGTCATGTTGACCATTTTTGGGACTTTGACAGGCTGGTCGAAGACGGAGCACCTTGGAGAAGCGAAGATATCGAGATCTCTCCCTTTTTGGGAGATTTTTGGCTTTTAGGGTTTATATAATGGGTATGGGATGTCGTCCCATGGGTTTACCCATGTTTAGGCCCCTTTGGTAATGTATAAGTAAGTATCCAAGTGATGTAAGAGTAGTTCAAGTTCGATCTATGTGATTGTAAGACCTAGTAGGTCGATGGCTTAGTGCTAATATTGGCTATGTGCAAGAACCTAGTAGGTCGATGGCTTAGTGCTAATATTGGCTATGTGCAAGAAGATGTGTTAAGACTTGCATAGCTAAGTGCAAGTGTTTTGTAAGTGATTGGTGCAAACGAAATTTGTAAGGCTTTGTGCTTTGATCCACTCGGGGAAGGAGGATTTGGCGAGGTGCATGCAGATTTCCTGTCCTATGCGGAGTTGGCTTTGTGGCTTGGTGCATGTAAGAAGATTGGAAGAGACTAATAGAAAGAGAATAATATTGGTGGACGTAGCCCCACCAACGCTTCAACAATGCACCAACAAAACCCTAAATACCGACCCTTTTGGCAACACCTGCGAAGCAGATGAAGTCTCACCTGAGGTAGAGGTAGGGGGGGTTGCAGGACTCAACTGTCTACAACCTAGTTGGGACACAGATATGTGATCACAATACTTAACAGAGCACTTAGCAATTAACATTCATTAGTTTTTAACCCCTATTCACATCGCAGGTTAAAATCCTAATTACAGATCAATGCACTAACAGCCAAGATCCAACACATCTAACCATTCAACACATAGAATCAAAGTAGATCTAACATTCATTCACATCATAAAGCACTAAGCATCGATGGATCTACCTATTATACTAAGCAATTAAATACAAAAACAACATTAACATCAGAGCACAAAGCACATCAACACATGATATACGTGGTTCACCCTAGTGTGGGGCTACGTCCACCAATCTTCTTCTCTTCTTATTAGTCTCTTCCAATCTTCTTACATGCACCAAGCCACAAAGCCAAATACGCATAGGACATGAGATCTGAGCGCACCTTGCCAGATCCTCCTTTCCTGAGTGGATCAAAGCACAAAGCCTTACACATTCTATCAAGTCCAAGCACTTACACAACACTTGCACTTAGCCCTGCAAGTCTTTACACATCTTCTTGCACATAGCCAATATTAGCACTAAGCCATCGACCTACTAGGTCTTATAATCACATAGATCAAAATCAAACTACTCTTACATCGCCTGGCTACTTATTTATACATTACAAAAGGGGCCTAAACATGGATAAACCCATGGGCCGACATCCCATACCCGTTACATAAAACCTAAAACCCAAAAATCCCGTAAAAAGGGTGATATCCTACAATCTCCACTTTGCCTGGGTGCTCCGTCTTCGACCAGCTTGTCGAAGTCCCAAAAATGGTCAACACAACCATGGTTCTCCCAAAACTTGGTCGAGGGCCAACACCAAGGTATATACAATGACTCAAAGAATCAAGTAGATGATTTGTTTAATCGACACTTGAGAGCCACTTTTCTCGGATCCGACATCACAATACTCATTGATAAAGTCATTGATACTCTAGCCTCCTCCACAAAGATTGGAAGTTTGGCACTTCCCCTCTCCTAGAAAAACCGGTAATAAAGTAGATGTCTTCAATAGTAATGGTAAAAGACTGTCCAACGAGCATTAATGCCTCAACATCAGGGTTCCAATAGTCAATTAAGATATTTAACAATCTCCTTTGTGCCCTCATGCCACCAATTTGGAAGAATTTATACATGCCACATGCACGTAGAGCTTGTTTTTCCTTGTCATTATCAAACACTGCCCGATCCACCTCTTCATGTTCGCGTTCTCTCGAGAGGAAAAACATACTGTTCATTTGCCAAATATCTTTGAGTTAGCTTCTCTTTTTCAAAATATTCCCTGGGAATCCACGACCTATAATTACAACAGTCACGAATACCCATGGCTGGTGTTTCCACCAACAACAAATATCCGTGGGTTGCTTTAAGGAATCCTGCGAATGCGCAACGACGTGTCAATTAAATGGAAGTTAAGCTTAAAATTTCCATGAAATTGAAGAAATGAAGTAAGGGAATGCAAGATAGGGTGAAAATACTTACTCTTTTAAGGGGGCAAGTGGTGTAGTTGTTCCAAGATCCATGATTCTTCAATTGACACTTCGAGGGTTTTGATCACTTTGGTTGTTTTTTGGGTAAAATGGTAAAAATGGATAGTAAATGGGTAAATATAACAATTTTTTTATTAAATTTTGAAAACCCACTTCCTATAGTTTCAATATTTTTTCAAAAATTTCAACTAATGGTCATATTTTGTAGTGATATGGTCCCTTTTTGCAGGTATTAGGCTAATATAGATGCTCTTCGGATTTTTTTCGTCAATTGGTCGAACTTAAAAAAAGAGAGGCCCTGGGCAGTAATGTTCTCATAACTGGAATTTAGGGTAGGATGCATTCATCTGAAATTTTTCATTATCAATTGACATTGCCACTTAAACCTAGGGTCAACCCCATTAACAAGCGATGATGCCTTTCTCTTTGCTCAAAAGCATTGTTTTGTTGATGGTAGAGCCTACCTTCCATGAGCACTCTAGTCTATAATCCCCTTGAATTATGGCGCTCGTGCTGTAAGTTTATTTTTAGTCTTGGGAGTCCTGCTTAAACCTGCCATGAGTTTTCATTCAAACATCATGCTTCTTACTCACTCTTGTTCTGTCCATTCCCCACGAGATTCCCTCTTTGACATGCTGGTCACAACGACATTATGGAGTCCATAGTTAAGATCTTTTCAGACTCCTTAAAATTGAAAATATTGTCGAGTGACCTTGTTCCTTTTACACTCATTAAATGGTCCTCAAGGAATGTTTGTTCAACACAATTTTACCCCTTTTTTTAGACTGAATAGAA
Source organism: Picea abies (assembly GCA_900067695.1). NCBI lineage: Eukaryota > Viridiplantae > Streptophyta > Pinopsida > Pinales > Pinaceae > Picea > Picea abies. The sequence continues at coordinate 3,623 of CBVK0100286379.1, forward strand.
TAATCATGAAAAATGTATACTCTAGCCTATGAAATAGAAGAGTTCTCCTAAGTTTTTTTTTATAGTTTTTCGGGCTTAGGAGACTAAATTTATGAAAAAGGATGAGGGATTCCACAATTAATCTCTTTTCAAACTCCTTAAATATGAAAATATGGTCGAGTGATCTTGTCTCTGTCACACTCGTAAAATGGATTTGAAGAGACATCTTTTCGATATAATTTTAACCCTTTTCTAGACCGAACTGACTATGTACAAAAAATGAATACTCTGGTCCAGTATTGTCCAAAAGAGTTATTGTTGGTATTATTTTATTCTTTTTTAGGCCCTGGAGACTATACTTACGAAAAACACCATCATGGGAGGTTTACTTCCTAAAGTTGAGTTGTAACTGCATTGCATTTTGACTGCTTACGCTTTTAGGTCTAATGTCAGCTTCAACATGTTTTCGTTTAACCAATTGCTTATACATTCCTATTATCCCCAACCCTGTATTTTATGCCTTTGTGACTTGACACCTTATCCCTAGAGGGAACATCCCTCAAGTTTCCTTATCCTGCACATGCTTCCTTGCATCGAGCATAGGTATGTTCCTTGCACTACAAAACTAGTTTGCTTTCCCGTGACACTCGTTTCCTCCACTGTACAATAGCATTATTTTATTCCTTTTCAAGATTTTATAATATGAAAAAAAAATAAAAAAAAAAGACGGGGGAAAACACCTATCTCTTTTATTGGCAGCAATTTTGTCTCCCTTGAAAAAAGCACAATTTTGAGTCTTTTTCACATCATTTTGGGTTTAGTATGGCTTTAGGAGACTTTTTCTCATTTTTGAGTTTTATCTCCTCGAGTTGGCTATTCTTCCAACCATATGGAGCATTTTTTGATGCCTCCTGTGTCACAAATGTATCCCAATTTACAGTCACGTTTCCTAAGTCACATAATGTGTTGTGCTTATGTTCAAGGGAAAGTTTCAACCTGTGTCAACCATTCTACAATTAATATCTTGCCTTGCAAGTCGGCCTTAACAAGTCAATCTCATCATCACGAGTATCAGTCTCTTTGTTTGTTTTCTTCCAAATATTTGGCCTTCCGCCACCCCTCGTGATGGTTGATGGAGGATGCCTTAATGCCTTCCTTCCAACGAATCTCTTCCCATTGACTCTAACACATATTACTATGGGAGAGGGATCTATATTTATGTTTGGTACCTTGGGACTTGCAATTATTAGTGGTAGGTTCCCTCGCTATTGACAGTGGGAATACATTAATTTCCCCTACTCAATATATTCTACCAAGTGTTCGACGCCAACTCATTTATTCATACTTTTTAGATTGTACGATGGTACCTTGACTCCCATTATCATCATCAATGGGTAGTCTCGCATTTGTTAATGGTATACATAAATGACTGGTAATCAAATGATGTCTCACTTTGTTTGACTTCAACACATCTATTCACATAGTGTAGACTTGTACCACGATAGATTGTTGTGAAGACTTCGGGTGAAGTACGAGCACCACATATTTAATTGTGCTCCTTCCCGACTCATATGGTGCCACCTCACAGACATTGGTACTTGCATAGGATCAACTTGTTCATTCTCTTTGTTCCAGATATCCTCTGTTCTTGATCTTGAGACACAACTCCACTGTGTATCTATTCGTGGCTATGATCTACTTTGACATGGATCCACTGTGTATTCATCATGGCCATACTTTCTACTTCATATTTATCACATGGATCAACTGTGTATTGTTCGTGGCCATGGAAATCAATCATACTTTCATATGTACCATGGATTCGTACTGTACTTTCTTTGGTAGCCATGCTTATATCACTCCCAAGCATGGGTATGCCTGACTTGGGAAGAAAAATTCTTGCTTGATATTTGTTGATGGTTATTGTTCTTGAATCCATTGTTCAGGAACCTTTAGGGGTACTTCAATTCTTCCTCACCTCTCAGAGTTTATAATGTATTTCAACCATCATTTTCCCCTTCTGATCTCACACATTAGGGGGCATCTGTTATAGCACAAAATGCCACACCTATGCATTTGTGCCATGGTCTAGTCCTTTCCCAAATCTTGCTAGACATTTTCCCAAGTTGCCTCTCCAAAAGAATTTAAAAAACATGCCTCATGAGCATATTTGTGGGTTTCCCTAGTGCAAAGCACAGACATCCGTGACTCTCTAGTTTGCAACACACTAATGCCCTAAAAAATCATAAAAAATAAGATAATTTCTTGTTTTCGGGCGAGTTTTTCGGTTGGGCTCGTTCCCCAACATCCCATGCCCATACACAATGGAAACCAACTCCCCAAAACTCTTGGGGAAGAGATAAAATCACCCTTAATTTCTAAGGAGAGGTCAAGTCCCTTCGTGCAAGATTATTCTTCTAGTTTCTAGCAAGCCTCCCTTTACTATAATCCTCTGAGCAACACCCCATTTTATCTAGAATATATTTTTCCAACATATCTTTCGTATATATATGGCTATAGGGTGTATCCTTATCCCTACTTGGGCCATTCCAGGAAGTGCATAGTGGCTGAGTCGATGCTTGAGGGATTCTTGGAGGAACCCAAACAATTCGCTTCAAGGTAGTGCCAAAGGTGAGACAAGGTTGTAACTTACCTTTCTAATTTGGTGTTAATATAAGAGTTTGTTTTCCCTCCTATCATGTGTTCATTGTATGTTTTATCTTATTAAGTTTACTTTGAATATGGTATATGACATGTATGCTTTTTTATCGTGTAACTACCTTCGTGGTAGATATTTAATTGTGTCCATTTTGCAGGTTGTTTCCAGCAAAGGATTTGGAGCTCATCAAGATCAAGGAGTGGGATAGAAATCAAATGAGAGACTTAAGGTGCACCCTTTATCCCTCTTCATTCCCTAGCTTCTCCTTGTAAAATAGTTATTCTTTCAGTTTTGTGTGCTTGTCTTGGAGGGAAGATTTCTATTTTCTCTATATAGTCTTGATCTGCTGTGATTTCGACCCAAAATCACGGGGCAAATATCCCTTCAACACAAGGGAACCAAGTCGATTCAACCTTGTGATCTCCTTGGTTATTGTGTCTTCAAAATGACAAGTCAAACCACTTGAGCTAACCCATCTCTCTCTCTCTCTCTCTCTATATATATATATATATATTCTTAGTCTAGTGGTTTAGCTCAATTGGTTTGAATGGATTGTTTCAAGGAGGATTTCACCATCATGAGGTACCTAGTTCTAGTCTAGCTGGGGTTCTAATTTTGCTAAGTTTGTTGGATTTTTAGTTTTTATTATGACTAGCGATCGAGTCACCCTTTGTTGAGATCTTCTGAAGAGGTGGGAACCCCATGAGGTTTTCCTTGGTGTGTGTGTGTATTATAAAGAAATAAATTCCCCTCACTATCTTGCATATTAAGTGGGTTGAGTACCTTGTCAGTTCCTCAGGTATTCCCCCCCTCTTCCTTAGTGTTTTGAATGGTAGATAGTATTAACCATTGACTACAATATCAGTTGGAAACCCTGCAGAACTCAATGGAAGTGGATCTTGCAACCTCCCTAGGCATTACACCTTATTGGAAAGGGTCAAATCAATCAAGCCATCCACTCGGGATACATATATAAAAAATAAAATCATCAAAAAAATATAAGTGAGGAAGGGGTTTGGAAATAAAGAAGAAATGACAAAGAAGAATTCAAATATTAGAGAGGGGATTTATTTTATTTTAAAGTTATTCACTTTTAAGCTCAAAGATAAGTGTTATCTCTAGCATGGAGAGGTTGGGCACCACAAGTGACCTACTAATGTAAGAGAAACTACCCTTCAAGGACTAACCACTAAATACAATCATTGTGTCCCCTGCTTCTACAGGAAAAACTACCCTTGATGGATTGATCACTAAATGTAAGCACTTGGGCCCTACTTATTTTGGAAAAACTACCCTCAAGGGATTGGACACTGAACGTAAACACTTTTTCTCCTCTTGGGTTGGCAAAACCACCCTTGAGGCACTGAGCAATGAATGAAAGAACTTTTTTCCCCTCCTTATGCAAGTGAAACTACCCCTAAGGGATTGACCATTGAATGTAAGCACTTTGAAGCTAACTCATGCGGTCGAAACCACCCTTAATGGATTGACCATGAATATAAATACTATGGAGCTTACTTGTGTGGGTGAAGCTAATCTTGAGGGACCAAGATGTAAACGTAAACCCTTTTTCGCCTACTTGTGTGAGTGAAATTTCCCTTGAGGGACTATCTAGTCAATTTACATGCTTGGATGCCTACTTGTTTAGGGGGGTGGGGGGACTACCCTCAAGGCACTGGAAAATGAATTCAAGCACTTTGACAACAAATTGTGTAGGGGAAACTACCCTTGAGATACTAACCATTGAATGTAATCACTTTGTCACCAACTTGTGTAGGCCAAACTACCCTTGTGGAACCAACCACCAACTTTAAGAAATTTGGCACCTACTTGTGTATATGAAACTACCTTAGAGGGACCAAGTACTAAATGCAATCACTTTGGCACCAACTTGAATGGGGAAAACTACCCTTGAGGGACAAACCACTTAATGTAAGCACTTTGTGCCATCTTGTGAATGATGGACACACCACTTAATGTAATCACTTTGGAACCAACTTGTGCATGTGAAGCTACCCTTAAGAGACCAAGTAATAAATGTAAGCACTTTAGCACCAAATTTTGTAGGAAAAAATACCCTCGAGGGACCAACCCCTAAATGTAAGGAATTGTTTGCTTATTGGTCTAGGTGAAACTACCATTGAGAGAGGGATCAATGGATATAAACACTTTATCTAATCTTCCATGACATGGGGTACTCTTCTATTAAAATCACATAGGATTTTCTCATGGTCTCTAATTGCTTATATAGTGTTGTAGGTAATTGAACCTTGGTTCCTTGAAATAAAACCCATCCTCACAACTTAAACACAACCCCATCAATGTTATTAGACAAAGCATCTAAAGATAGATTTTAATTTTTGGGGTGGGTGTGCAGGCTTTGCAGTTGCCATGCACATGAAAAAACAAGTTTTATTTATGGAGGACATAGGTTCTTTAGCATGACATGGATTGAATTTATCTATCAGTGTATCCTTGATGTTTTTTATAATAAGATCCTCCTTCATGAAACATGTTTCTTTATTGATTGTGTTTGAACATTGCAATGTGCTTCTTAATGTTTTCTATAATAGGATCCTCCTTCAAGAAGCATGTTTCTTTATTGAATGTGTTTGAACACTACAATGTGCTTATTGAAGGATACAATAATCACAACCTTTGTTGATACCAAATAAACAAGGAACCAAAACATTGGCCTTTTCTTAACCTCCTATCCACACTTCATAGGAGGGATACGAATGAAGCAAACAATATAAATTTCACTTTTGAGATTTTAAGTAGCTAAAGAAAAAAACATAGGCATATGATATTGCAGGCTACAATTGTCATGAAAGCTTCCATGGATGATAAAAACAGGAATATAAATATTTTTGTTGTTTTGATTGTATGAATCAGAGCTCAAGAAGGTCTCTAATGGGATAAGAACAAGAGTTTTTTCTTTGATTCTGGAATTGAAAATGAGAAACATAGTACAATGAAGGATTGGATTGTATGAAGTAGAGCATGTGAAGATCTCTAATGGGACAAGAACAAAAGATTTTTCTAAATTGATTTTGGGATTGAAATAGAGAAACATAGCACAAGAGTGAAGGAATGAATAATTGAAGAAGAAATCATAAAGTGGAGTTGAAGGTATAATGCCTCACATTGACACTTGCATGGCTATTATTTAAAGTAGTTATATTTATAATTTTTTTCCAAGGAAAAATTTGTGGGGAAACTCAATGGACGCTTCCCTCATTCGTAGATGGAATCCCTAGTAAACTTGTCGATGTAAAATAGTATGCCTCACCCAAGAAGGATTCAAACCAAAAACTTTCTGACATGAAATAAGCCAAATAGCCAACAACATTGGAAACAACTAATTAATCTAACCCATTGAACTAAATAGGTATGTTTATATATTTTCAAATACAAGGAAATGCAAATATGTAATTTGATTTCCATGAACCTTTTATCATTAATTATTATAGCCCATCCTCCTTACAACAAAATCTAATGGCAGTGATTGCATAGGTCACGAATGGTGGCGAATTGGTGATGAACCAAATATACCTTCAAAAGTTATGATATTGGATATCATGATTTATTTAAAAAGCTTTGGACTATTTTATGATGGTGCATGTTTGATGAATTCGTAGGTATTATCCTCTTTCGGTTTTAGGTTGGTGTTATATTGTCTTAGAGTTTTCTTTAGCTTGTGATTTATGTGATGTTTATAGTAGTTACAAGTTTTACTATTATATCGTTGTAATATTTTCATTATTTTATTATTATTATATGGTTGTAATATTTTCATTATTTTATTATTACAAGGTTTGAGGTAGTAAAGAGTAGCCTTGTTTAGGTGTGAAGTGTATATGAGCCACATATAGAGTTCCATTATTATTTTAATTTTGAAGTGAATATAATGCACTGTGCTCAAGAAATGATCAAGGAGAGGAGAGGTGTATCCCATTGTCATTGTTGCAAATAAAAAACAATTGTTGCAAATAAAAAAATGTAGGCACATAAGGGAATAGGATAAATTTAAAGTTATATAAATTATTTTAAAATGTGAAATGAAGCATATTTAATTGTCAATTATAAATATTTTTATCAACAACGTAAAAATCATAATAAATTAAAATTTGTATCAATATTTACATCAATATAAAAATTATATTAAATTAAAACTTATATATTATAATAGACTAAACTTCATAATCATTATAAAATATTATATAACTGAGTAGGTTTAATGGTTAAGAACATGTGTTTCTTCTTAAGAGGTCACAAGTTCAAATCCAGAGGGGTGTAGGGTATATATACCTCCATAGACTTTACCAGTCAAATCACTAGATGAAGAGGAATCCCTTGTCCCACAAACAAAAGGATCTCATACACCAATTTAGTATGGCTTGACCGTAACCTTAAAAATAGATTATTATTATTACTATCTCACATACTACATAGTTATACAAACTAACATATTTCTATATTATAAATATAACAAAATAGAGAAAAAAACAAAAAAACATCACATACTATATAGTTATACAAACTAACATATTTCTGTATTTATAATATATTTCTATATTATAAATATAACAAAATAGAGAAAAAGGAGAAAAAAAAACAACAAAGTAGTTATACAAACTAACATGTTTCTATATTATAAATATAACAAAATAATTATCATTTTCAAGTTTAAATATAAAAGTGTCCTTTAGTATATGGCAATGTACTTGACTACAACAAACATATTGTCCTCTTCAAATATATATATATGAAAGTATTTTAAAAAACAGTTAAATAATTATCATTTTCAAGTTTTAATATAAAAAAAATATTAATAAATATTTTTAAAATTTAATATTTTTTAATGATAAAATAATTATCATTTTCAAATTAAAATATTAAAAAAATCATATTATTTTAATATAAAAAAACATATTTTAAGATAAAATAAAAAATAATAATTATCTTTTCAAAATTAAAATATAAAAGAAACATATAATAAATGTTTCTATTTATTTTTAAAAGAAAATTAGTAAAATTGTTAAGTATTAAAAACTATTTATACAATAGTGGTTAAACTAGAGACTTGGTAGAATTGGTTTTTCGCTCTGCAACTTCTAACTATTTTGATCTCCCATTTTAGCAATGGCGACCCCCACTAATGGAGGGGTCGCCTCCTCTTACCGAAACATAGTGGCTGACACAGACCTAGATTCTCGCTTGTACCCCTGACTCCACAGCCTCTCCCATCCCAATGGACACAGAACAAACAAAAGGGAACAAGGAAACCCCTCCAAGTCCAGAGCCTATCCCAGGACATGACCCACAAACCCAAAAAGCTGACAAGAAAATCCATTCTCCCTACATCCTGCAGGCATAGGAGATTCCACAGTACAAAATCCTATCTCCCCTTCTAGGGGAAGATATTCAATACATGCAAGACCATGCCCTCATTTGAAAATTCATGGGCCTTTGGCCTTTCGAGAAGGCCCTCACTTGGTGGATCAAAACCCGATGGAAGCTTAAAGGAGAGGTCACTCTCAAAATGGGATCCAAAGGATTCTTTACAACCATCTTCAACCTGGTGGAAGACCAGGAAAGGGTCTTCCAAGGAGGACCATGCTTCTTCAAGTCCGTTGGCCTCTACATGAGGATTTGGAAAGAGAACTTTAGCCCAAAAAATAAGGACTTCACTGCAACCCCGGTTTGGATCAAACTGTACTCTCTCCCATAGGAGTATTGGCGCTCGAAAATATTAGAAGGAATAGGGAACACTCTTGGATACTTTGTTATAATTGTAGAAGCTACCCTCTAAGGTTGCTACACCTCCTTTGCTTGGATTTGTGTCTACCTCAATGTCTCTAAAGATCTACCTACCTCAATATGCCTCAGATATAAAGACAAAAACTGGGTTCAGACCCTAGATTATGAGCACATTGCATTTTTCTACCAAAAATGCCATGCTCATGGGAACCTTTTCCAAGAAGGCCCCATGAACAATCAAGCTGAGCCCACACCCAACCAGGAGAAAGATGAGTTAGGATTCACAAAATTCCAAACTAAACGAAAAGCCCAAAAAAAAATCCCCACCCAGACCAACCCAAAAGGCCCCTGCATCAACAATAGTTTTGACTCCCTCACCCACCTTCCTGAGAAAAAATCCCCAGTTCCAACCCCCTCAGTCAAAACCCAAAAAATTTCCAAACCCGGGCTGGAACAGACCCCTACAACTCAAAGTGCCTCTAACCCTCCCTTTCCAGACCCCCAACCCCAAAACCAATATGAACCTGTGATCCCCTCTGACTCCCTAAAGGAGGAACATGATGATCTAGAAGACATGGATCCGAAGGAGCTATATCTGCAAGGTATAACAACAACATGCAAATGAAAAGAGGAACACTCAATACTAGATCAACAAATAAGATTACTGCAAAGCGCTTTGATCAAATCGAGGAACAAAGAGAAGGGAACAATGACTCAAAAAGGTAAGAACACTGGATTTTCTTCTCTAGGAATTAAAAAAAACTCCAGTAAATACATTATCAAGGCACCCAAGATGACAAGAAAAGAGGAGGACCCTCTAACAAGCAACTCTTATAAGAACTCGAAGAACTCCTTCTAAACTTTGGAAGGATAAAGAGCATGGCAGAAAAATTATCCTCCCAAACTCAACCTCCTCAATGAAATACATCTCTTGGAATGTCAGAGGCCTTAACAACCCTAGTAAGAAAAATTTCTTAACGACCCTGTTATTTGGAGAAAAACCTTCAATCATGTTGTTACAAGAAACTAAATTCTCTTCCACAACCATGGAAAAATCGACAGTTAAATGCTGGAGAAATTGTGATGTTATATCCATCGATGTTGAAGGAGCTTCGAGTGGCTTAACCATCCTCTGGAACACTAGCAAAATCACCCTCTCCTCCTTCTTCACCACCCACCAATCCATAACTTCCAAATTCCAATCCATAGGCTCTGACTTCACATGATATCTAACCAATGTTTATAACGACCAATCCTTGTAGGAGAAACTCTCCTTCCTACAATCCTTGTCTCACTTGGTGCCCCTCATAGATTTTCATCCTTGGATCATAGGTGGATATTTCAACCTCATAACCTCTCTCTTGGAGAAAAGTGGAGGTTTAAACTACCTGGAACACGACTCTGAAAAATTCAAAGAAACCATGGGCCACTTGAGCTTGGTTGATTGGGAAACTTAAATGGTACCTTAACATGGAGAAATCACATAGCTGGCCACCACCACATAGCCTCTTGCTTAGACTACTTCAGTCTTTCAAAATCCCTTCTCCACATAAACTTCTCCTTAGAAGCCACCATTCTACCCTATCATGGCTCTGACCACTGGCCCATCTCCCTTTTAGCCGATTTTCGAGAAAACCCCAAGAACTGTCCCTTCCTCTTTGAATTCTTCTAGCTTTTAGATCCCTCTTTTTGCTTCAACTTTCCCTCCCGGTGGAAGGCAATGACAATCAACTCAGGATCCTCGATGTATAGACTCCAACAACAATTGAAGAACCTGAAACAAAAAATCAAGGAATGGAACAATTCAATATTCGACAATATAATCCAAGCCAAGCACCAACTTCAAGCAAAAATGAAACAAAACCAACAACAAATAATAGTCTCAGGGCGCTCTATGGAGCTAGTTGAGGAAGAAATATCTCTCATGGCTCAGATAGCAACTAGAGAAAAGCAAGAGGAAATTCTATGGAGACAAAAATCAAGAATCTAGTGGCTTTAAGAAGGAGAGAGAAACACTAAGTTATTCCACAAATAGATGATTCAAAGGAGACACCAAAACAAAATCATCTCCCTAAAAGACCAACAAGGTAACAAAGTCAGCAATCACTAAGACATCCAATTTGAGCTCTTTCATTATACAAAAATATCATCCAAGAACCACAGTGAAAAAAACAAGCACCATTAATAGGATTGCTTAGAACATTCCTAAATTGGTAAATGCAAACCACAATGAAGCCCTGATGAGTCCAATTACAATGGAAGAGGTAGAGAAAGCTCTTTGGGAAATGTTGAAAGGGAAATCTCTAGGACCAGACAGATTCTCTGTGGATTTCTACCAAGCCTGTTGACCGATAATCAGAAACAAAGTTTAGGAAGTAGTGGAAGACTCCAAAAGATTCAAAAACATCCTTTGAGCACTCAATGCCACCTTCCTTTCCCTCATCCCCAAAGAGGAGAAGGTCAAAATGGCCCATAAATTCCTCCCTATCTCCCTTTTCAACATCATCTATAAACTCATTTCCAAAATCATTGTGAATAGATTGAAACCCCTTCTCCCCTCCCTCACCTCCCTAAAGCAGTCAAGCTATGTAGAAGGAAGACAAATCCTAGACAACATCATCCTCATGCATGACCTCATCCACTCTCTCCACTCCTCCAAGAATCCTGTAATGTTCATCAAACTAGACCTCTCCAAAGCCTTCGACAACCTGAACTGAGCTTACATCTTCCGTATTTTGGCGAAGTTTGGGTTCAGTGAAACCTAGATAAAATGGATTTCCTCTTTTCTCTCATGGACCTTCTTTTCTATATTGATCAATGGGTCCCCATCCCCGACCTTCTCCCCCTCTAGAGGTATCTGCCAGGGAGACCCCCTCTCGCCCTTCCTATTCATTCGAATGGAAGAAGTCTTGGGAAGAACAATCAAAGAAGAAGTGCAGACCAAAAATTAGAAAGGGCTATCTATCCATGGAGAAGAATCCCCATCCTCCCATCAACAATTTGTAGACAATAACATGCTAATGGCCTCTCCAATGGTGAAAGAAGCACTAACAATCAAGCAAGTTCTCAATGATTTCTCTGAAGCCTCAGGTATGTGCATCAACGAAGAGAAATCCAATATCTACTTCCTCAACACCCCCCAACCAATCCAATGACACCCAATAGGTCTCCTAGGGTTATGTTGAGATCAATTCATGCTTCCAGAATTTCCCTTCCCTTCTCTATTTTCCCAACTCCTTTTGTCCTTTTCTTTTCCCTCTTCTATACTTACCCTAATTCCCCTTTTCTTTTTTCCCTTCTATTCTCCCTTTCTAGTTCTTATACTTAGTCATTTTTCCAAAATGGCGGGTTCGTGGACTCACAAATCCTCATCTCCATCCACACTCTCACATCATGAGTCTATCCGACCGCTACATTATTCTATACTTAACCATTTTTGTAATCGCGGGTTCCCGAGTTGGCGGGTTTGAAAGTTTCATATCCCTTGTTCTGTGAACTACATTTTGTACCCGAACGATCCACGATCTACATTTGGACCATTCGATTCTCTGAGCTCCTAAGTATCTCATCCCTCCTATGATCAGTCCGACCGACCACAGTACAACACTTAGCCAATTCTTAACCTTTTGCAACATCAGGTTGGCGGGTTCACAAAAGTCCCAAATGCTATTTTCTTTCATCCGTTCCTTCCATATTTGCACTGTTCCCAAGACACATTTAGTATGGTTTAATGCTAATAACTCATCATGCAGGTCCCGTAAATATTGTCATTAATAGGTGAAGGGATCGAGGAATTTCCTTATTAAACCACATTAAAGCATGATTTGCGGAATATTATATATTATCTCTCAAGCGCTCATTTCAAATACTATTTGGATCAAAAGAACGCTCTCATCAACTTATGGCAGAAACAAATCAACAACAATTCTATGGAGATACTTTGAACATTTTTGGACGAGAGGACCAGAATTTGCAGTGGTCTAGAGCATACTCTTATTATTCATCCCCTTCTGCTCAGAAGAAAGTAATTTGGACGTTCGAAATTGCTCGTGCACGTTGTGTTCCTGAAGTTTTTGATTGTGAGGAATTGGTTTTCTGGTGTGTTGAGAAGTATATACCAAGCCAATGAATGATTCAAATCCAAGACCACTCTCCCGTCGTTCTTTCTCCACAAGTGTTTCATAAAATGCTGAAACTCCTAGAGCCCACGCTCACCTTTAAAGGTGAAGATTGCAAGGACTTCTTGAAAAAACATGACAACAGCCTTGATATCTTACTTGAATTCTTGGAGAATCTGGCAGCCATCCCTAAATATATTACTAGGTTATAGGTCAACTTGTTCAAAAACCCATTTCGGGAAATTGTCTGGTTATTTACCAGAGTTACGGGCCAATAAAATACTGCCAACATTTCTCGAATGATTCCTTACATATTGTATTTTACTGTCAAGGAGAAGGCCATTTTCGATTAGGGGAACTTGATTTCCATTGAAATCTCTTCCCAATTGTCTCAATATAAAAAGGATAATAAATTATTTATGTCTTTTTATTTGGTTTTCACGATAGCGCATTGTTGTCAATTTCCTAAATTGTCTATATGCAAAAAGGTGAATTGTGAATTTGACCCTGTAACCTTTTGGTACCAAGCATTATGGAGGCACAAATATTCCATTCATTTTTATGAAGTTTTCAATGACTTTGTCTCAGTTATTAAAGAGTTGTTGTTTGGACGAGATACCCGAAGAATATTTGCTCAAGCTAGTAAATTCCTGGACATAAAGGGGATTTTGGAGCAAATGGAGAATTACAATGTCATCGGGATTTTCGGTTCCAAGGAAAATCCTTTCTTTCTACTATGCCATATATCCGACAGAATCTTTGTTACAGAAGTTGCAAGGAAATAAAACTTTTTTCTGCACTTTTTTCATGAAAAACGAAAAATGCAATTCATTCCTTTTCCTTGGAAAGTTGGGGATTTTGTATTCATAAGTGTGAACAAAATTGATGAATTTGCAAACCACTTCCGCAACTTGAATCTTAAGTATGCTGAAAAGATCAGAGCATTTGACCCTAATAGAATCTTTGTGGAACATATGTCAATAGTGGGTTTTAGCAATTCAATTAAACATAATGTTCTAGGAGAAGAAGAAGATAATCACTTGGGAAATCCTACCCACACTGCTGGCGACTTAGAGACAGTACTCAGTAAAAATGAACTATACAAATAGAGAGGAAAAGGTCCCAACGAGAAGAGTGCCTAGTCCCCAACTATCAATCCTAATACTTCAACACCTCAGAGTAGTTCTCCAATGGCCCACCCATCTAAGAAGGTAATAAACAATAGTTCAAGAGAAGGAGGAGATAAGAACCCCCCTCCATGAAAAATTTAAAGCTCACATAAACTTCCTCTGAGGAAGAAGAGAAATAATATTGTACAAGAGGAATAAGGGCATCATGTCGAAAGTGACATCAACAGATTCTCCCTCGAAGATATGGAGCTCAAAGCTCACATTGAGAAAATGTTTCCTAACATTGATCAACCAGGAGGCATGACCCACCAAAATCAGTCGTTGGAAATTGTTGAGAATGAAATATTTTATGAAGAAGAATCATTTGTATTTCAGAGCATTTTCTTTGACAACGAATATAAAAATTTAATTATTGAGAAGAGTGATGTGAAGAACAAAAAGGGGAAATCTCGTTCAGAGGTTAACCTAAGAAATGTACGACCTTCCCAAATTTCTAGAATTCATAAATCAAATGGCGATGCATTGGACGATTCTAATGGTGGTCTTGAAGAAAAAAATATAAAGTTAAAGAAAAGGATTAAGGAACTTGAAGAGACTTTGATGCCTCTTCCACTCCTTTCCATCCCTTTGGAAATTGTTGGACCCACCACGCTCGCAACCAAAATAAAAAAATCTTCAAGCTTACTCACATCATCCAGGAGCTATGTGGAGAATAATATTAAGAAAAGAATGGAACTGATCACACAAGCTTGGGAAATTTCAAAAAACATGATTTCTTTTGGCTCGAGGGTGCATGCCTTCCTTGAATATCTACATGCCGACCAAAAAAATGAAGAAGGTTTCTACCTTGATTTCGTGGTACCCTTTGGTATTAAAGTTTCCAAAATGTCAAAGTTAAAGAGAAGAGAGGAGGACCTTACCTCTCCAAGTCGGATCAAGCAGCTGAATGCCTGCTGGAAAGAGAAAATAAAGAACTTGAACAACATCGTTCAGGCATGCAGCCAAGCCATAACAAGGATAGAAGAGATATTCAAAAGGCTCACGGCGGTGGACCTAGCCGGAATCACTAACAAGGTCCAAGATCCCAAGTTGATCCTCAACTTGTTGTTCCTAACAAAACAACAGTTCGATGAGTAAGTTGATATTTTTAAAGGATTGTCAATTGAAAAATTCTATGGAATAATTGAATATGATGAGAACGCCATAGATAACTAGCTATTAGATTAATCCGTAAAAAATTAGGATATTGAATAAATATTACATGGCATTTCCATTGATCTCCATGACTTGGAGGGTGAGTTGTTCAATATTAAAATTCAGCATGAAATCAACGTGGCACCTATGAAAAATTACAACAAAGAATGGTTCAAGAAGGCTATCAATAAACTGACAAATGAAGGGAAAGAACCAATTGAGACAGTTCTTGTGACCGTTGATGAAAACGATAAAATGACATCAACAAGAAAATGAACACACGAGTGACCATCATAGTAAGTTTACACTGATCACACATTTATTTTCTTTATCAATTCCTTCATCCAGTTATTCCACCTCTTTTACTAGAAAGGTTTAACCTAAGACTAATAACTGCTTTTTGTTCTTCTTACGAGGTCTTGTTGATTCTTCTACCGCCCACCGTCTTCTTTCTAAAAGCTTATTTCTTGTATTTATTTTCTTTATGGTCCGTGGGATCCCTAATCCCATCCTTTAAGACAAACACATTTACAATTTCAATAATATGTAACAGACTATGTGTTTTTGGAAATTTCAAGAGAACTACTTCAAGAACAATCTTGAATATGTTTTGTAACCCTATTTTTAGAATATAAAGTATTTGAGGCTGATCTATCATTATCTTTATTTAAGATGCCCATGTATCCACTTTGTTAAAATTCTCTTGTGCATACAAATCATCTTTTTTTTAATGTGATCATAAATCTTTATCTGAAACTATGATGGATGTGAGGAGTTTTTGCTTATTTGCTTTAAATGTGTGAATGTGTTCGGTTCCTGGTCCTTTCTCATGAAATTTCCTTTAAAAGAAAACAAAAACATTTTCCTTTTATTTTCTTGGTCCCACATTTTGAATATTTAAAAATCTCAATAAAATCTAAAAGAGGAGTACCACCTCTATAAAAACGCAAGGGGATTTACATCCTTGTGAGGTTTCCATTTCAGTCCTAACGAATTCAAGCGTCAAAATTTTTGGAAACCATATTGGGGAACTGAACTGAAAATTCAGAACCTGGCCCAGTGTTTGTGAAAGAATTTATGACTTTGCCCCAGGGTAATTAACCATGTTTGGAAATTGGATTGAATAATCAACGAAGCATTCTACACCAGTTGTACAATATGGTAATAACAACAACATAGACTCGAGAAGAGTTAGAAGGGCCCCGGAAGATCTTAGTCTAAGAAGAAGAAAGAGAAATCCTCTGAAGATAGAGAAGATAGGAATGACAAGACCGAGGAAATCAAAGGCTAGCTAGAGCAACACAAGAACAAGGTCAGGATTGAAGTTGTACGAATACAAGGGGCTCATTACTAGAAGTAAAAGAAAGAAAATCGATATTCTTAGAAGTGAAAAGTCTAGCCCTGAAGTCTCCCCAGACACGGAAGAAAGAAATGAAAAACCCCGAAACGATCATCACGAGGAGAGACAAGGAGGTGGAAGAGATGCTGCAAGAAATCAGGGAAACCCCAAATTTGAAAATTGAAGGAGGGTAAGATATTCCCCTCTAAATATTATATGTGAGAAACATGATCTCCCTGTTCTCCCTAAGGGCACTTTAAAGGAATTTTCTGGAGATGGAGCAATTGATGCAAAGAGGCATCTACACTTATTCCTTGATGTTTGTGATTTTCACCGTGTTAAGTATGATGATGTCATGGTAAGGTTGTTTCTGCAAACCTTATCGGGAAGAGCATATGAATGGAATACAACGTTGCCCAGTAGATCCATTCATTCATTTAATGACCTCGAAGCTATGTTCCTGACTATGTTTTTCCCTTTGATTGCTTACCATACCCTTCTCACCGATTTCACCTATATTGGTTTGAGGAAGAATGAAATGATGCGATATTTTAATCTCAGGTTCAATAAAACCTTGAGTAGAATTCCAAAAGATAAAAGACCAAATGACCCGGTTATTATCGGTTGTTATAAGAATGAAATGCCCCCAAATATAAAATATGCTATCAGAACATCCCAAATGGATACTTTGGAGGAGGCAATGATTAAATCCATTGATATGGAAGAAATTATGATTGAAATGGGTGTCGACCCCAATATTATATTGGGAAGAGTACAAAGGTAGCTGGGAGGATTAAATATTGATAATCAATGAGCTTCCAATTCAAGAAAGAATGAAGAATTCAAGCCTCGACCGGCTCAAAACCAAATTATGGGAAGAAGATTTTTCAAGGGAACCATACCTGATGTAAATGTTGATCTTGTGGCGGCACATGAAACTAAGTAAAGAATCGAAATTGCATAGATGAATAGAACCATTAAACAAATGCAGAATGAGATAACCAGACTAAGAAGGGGAGATAATTACATGCCAAATCCAAGGATGCCAATCCCAGAGCAAAGGAGGAACCCTCCCCAAGAAAACAGAGTGAGGTTTGAAAACATGGATAATCCACAAAGATCAAGGGTCCCTAGAAAACCTACTCCAAATGTGGTTGTTCTGGATGATGTCTATGATGAGAAATTAATTGAGCAAGAGAATTATTACTCATCTGATGAAAGCTATGAAACTGTGCATATGGACGGATGCGAGACACCCATGTATATATTTGAATAAGGCGACAATGATCCCAACTCGCAAGAAAACTTCTCCCAAACAAGAGAATTTGTAAATAGACCAAAAAATAAAGGCGACTCTAATAAAGAGAACCAAAAAGAAAAAGAAAAGGAAAAAATAAATGAGAAAAGAGAAAATGAGAAAGTGACGGATGAAGTAGGAAGTAAAAGGCAACATGTGACGTCAAAATCCACTCAAATGACATATAATGTTGTAGATGATTTGAGTAAATTAAGGATACCCCTTCCCTTTACGGAAATGGTGAAGATTCCCCAAAAAAGAGAGAACATTTTGAAGTTGTTGGATGATCCATCTGAAAGAGCAGAAGTGGTTGTTACCAGTCCAAAACAAATCCCTAACCAGTCAACTGCCAATATGAGAGGTAAAATTCCTCCATTTTACATTTCTATTGAAAATCATGATGTTGCACTGCATAATTGTTTAGTTCACACTGGTGCGATGAACAATATCATGCCACTGGCAGTCATGGAGGCATTGGGAATGAGTTTAACCAAGTATTATGAAACAAGTGAAAGTATATATGAAATTGATTCTAGAAAAGTGCCATCTTATGGAGAAATCAAGGACTTTTATGCTTGGATTACAACCCCCCATATCATTAAATTTTTCAATATTATTGTGGTATACCTTCCTCCGACATATAGAGTTGTCTTGGGAAGAGATTGCACTTCTACGATTGGAGGATATATAATGAACGATGTAAGTTGTATGATGTTGCCAAGCAAAGAAGGAGCATTGATTAAAGTCCCTCGTGAACCTAGGAAACCCTTCTCCTTAAAAAATAAGGATAATGAATTGATGGAAGATTATATAGATGATGGGATTGGAATCTAAGCTATCCTAGACATATAAAATAATGAAACTCTGGAGCAATTGCAAGACACAGAGAATCAAGAGTATTCGTTTGAAGGGTACTGGAGGATGTTCTTTGATGGAGCTTGTTTGAGCTCTGGAAATGGAGTTGGAATTGTTCTTATGATGCCAAGTAAGATTATGAATCCACACACTATTAGTGATCTAAAAATGAAGAAGACTTGTATTCTTGAAAATATTTGCAAGATTTAATTCATGTGTTAAAATGCAAAAGGATCAATTTTGCAACACAACTTTTATAGAAATTACTCATTCAAGATGCATATAAACAACAACAATAAATAGTGAACATAAAACACATAACACAATAAATGATAAAGGAGTTCACCCCTCTCTTGGGCTACATCTCCTGGTCCAGCTTCCAATGGATCTTTTGTATTATTTGCTCAAAGTGTTCAGATATGTGCTTTAAAATGCTCAAAATTCCAAATAGATGGCTCCAATGGCTTCAGAACGTCCAAAAACCCCTAACTGGGCTTTTTTGGCACCTCGTTTGGCCAAAAAATGAAGAAGATAGGCTTCCTGGAAGTTCCCCTTCAAACTTGTTGTCTCTGGATTGCCAAAATGCACCCTTGTTGCCTCAACCTAGCCCCCACACGCTTTTATGTGTTAAAACTCAACACCGGGTGAAACCGTACAACCGATACAAACTGTATAATGGTTATGCGCTGGCCCTTAACCGTCTAAGGCCCGTGGGCATATGAATCACTGTTTATGGATAAATTCGTGAGTGCGGACACAGACCAATCTCCCCAGATCCACCTGGATCTGGAACAAACAGTGACATAATACTACTCTTTCCCTAGTTCTAAAGCCTTGAATGGACAAGAGAAGAAGGATGATTTACTTACTTTATGAAAGCTCTCCTTATCTCTGTCGATCCTCGCTCTGCCACAAT
>CBVK0100286380.1:0-22858 GCA_900067695.1 Picea abies
TGAGCACCAAATCAAAACTCCCTGTAGGAACGAACCTTTAGCTACAATATTTTCAAGCACCAACCCACATGAGACACCAATCCCTTTAGATGAGCACCAACTCAACAATATGTAGGCACCAACCTACTAGAGATACCAATCTCATCAATCTATTAATAATGTAAAACCATCTCCTTCCCTTGGGCCTTCACTTGCATAAATATGTTGCTTTGTCTTTACTATCACAAATTTCTCTTTCAGTTCATAATTTGTTTGATTTAAAAAGTTCCTTATACGTTGCACCTCCCAACAACCTTTACACTATTACATCATATTCCTTTCATTCTTTGGCATCCTCATATCTCAAAGCCTCATAGCTTCTCTTCATACGATACACACACTTTCACTCACTACATTGAATTAAATTTGAGAATCATTATTTATACAATAGATACACTCAATGGTTTTTCCACATTTCTAAAAAAATATTTCTCATGAGGTCGACTCTTGATTTCTTGGCTCTTCCTTAGAATTTGGACTTCATAAATCCTTCAAAACTAGTCCCAAATTCCTTTTGATTCGCATGCTATCTTCTCGTTGGATAGAGAATAAACCTTGATGATCAGTAACGATCTGATCTGATTCCTAATTCAACCTCAACCATTGATCTATGATCTTGATGGTTTACTATACCATCGGACTATTAGGTCCACTAGGACATTGGGACTACTAGACCTACCAGGCTATAAACCCCCCAAGCCTTCTACAATGTATCTTTATCTTCTTCCCCGATCTAATATACCGAGCTACCATCCAATGAGATCTCTAATAAACCTAAGTTGTTGATCTTATTCCTTTGATATCAGGACTATTGGGTCCACTAGGCCACTGGCCCCCTAGGCTTCCATTCTACACTCACAATGAGTTTTTCCTCGATTCAGTATGCTAGCAGGTTATCTTCTCATTGGTATCACTAAGACACCAACCCATTATTCCTTTGGGAGCTTCAAGTTGTTTTAACTCCGTGGTGGTATGGAAACTTTCTAATGGAACTATGTTACTCGGCCCCCGACCATTTAACATGATCCAATATGGAACCTCGCATATGGAACTATGATATAAAGTTATAGACCCACTTCCCCCTCAGAGCTTCAACAAAACCTTGCTCCTCCATTCTTCTGGTATCCAATATGCAATATTTCTAATGTGGTATTCTACATGGATTCATTTCCACTTGTACTGGATGAAGTGACACTAACATGGCGATGACTAATTCACTTCCTCTGGTGTTTGTTCATATGCCATGCTGACTTAGAACTTGTCACATGGCGCTATCCTGGATTCTTACGTGGTTCTGAAGTGACATGTGAGTTGTCCCAAAATGCATTGATCCACTAGGTATCGATCCCTCAACACTTTAACATGATGCATACACTTTATTTTTCCAATATTCAATATGTCGATATCATATCACCGGGGCACCGAGATCGATGAACTATCAGGGTATTGGGAAATCAGGCCCTCGATAGCTTAAGGATGTAACAATCCTAGGATATTTGAAATGTGTTGGGCCCCAATACTTTGATCATAGTAGCTAATTTTTGGATATCAATCGTCATGATACAACCGCTAAAAATTAACTCTTTTCACATGGTTTTGTATCTCACCCATTCTTATTCAAAAAATGTAATGCCACCTTTTCATTATAAACCCATTGAAGTAATTTTTCTTTATGAATGTGGGATATATCGAGTGTCACCATTCTCTTTGGTATGAGAAATCGAGACCTTCTTTGGAAACATCAACACTACTCAAATGTGCATCAAGATTATCTCGTCCTCTTCATTCCTCTATAGATAATTCCTCATTTTATATGTGACTTTATCTCTTAAGAAATGATACTTCATTGTAATGGTCTTTGTCTTCAAATGCATGATATGATTCTTGGAGATATTTATTGCACTAGTATTTCACACAGTATTGATATTTTTTTATTATACTCTACCTAAATCTCCTTCAACATTTGTTTCATCCATAGGACTTGTGTACAACATGTTGTTGTTTCATGTATTATGATTCTACTATGGATAGGTAAATTGATGATTTCTTCTTGTTGAGCCAACACACTAGACTATTTCCAATAAAGAAAACTCCACCACTGGTGCTTTTTCTATCATCCACGCTACCTACCCAATCTGCATCTATGTACGTTGTCATAGTAAATTATTTTCTTGTGGAATACCATAAAACAAAGTCCAACGTGCCTCTATTATCTGGATATTTTTTTATTGTTTCCTTTAGTGCAATTTGAAATATTCCAACTAGTATTAATGCCTGCATAATATATGTCCTTGAAGCTATCACATATAGTAGGCTACCTATAATTGATCTGTACAGAGTTTGATTAGGTTCCTTTTATTCATCCTCTTTTTTTAATTTACAACTAATGACAATGGGTGTGTTGATAGGTTTGCAATCTTCCATTTCAAACTTATTCAACATATCCTTGATGTATTTGGATTGAGAAAAAAATATGCCTTTGCTAGTTTGAGAAATTTACAACCCTAGGGAGAAGGACAATTCTCTGAGCATAGACATCTCAAATTGTTTTTTCATTTCTTCTGTAAACTTTTGGCTCATTATATCAACATTACTTCCAAAAATGATGTCATCTACATAAATTACAATGGTTAACATCCATGCATTGTTTATTTTTATGTAAATATTGTTATCTATTGTTCCTTTTCTGAAACCTTGTTGTTGCAAGTACTTGTCAAGTCTTGAATAATATGCTTTGGAATCCTTCTTTAATCCATAAAATGTTTTCTTCAATTGACAAACATAAACTTCATTTTCTGACAATAAGAATCCTTTAGGTTGTTCAATGCACACTTCTTCCTCTAAATATCCATTTAGGAACATTGAATTGACATCCATCTCATACACCTTAAAAATATTGAAGCTTGAAAATGCATAAAATATTCTAGTGGCTTCTAGACTTGAAATAGGAGAAATGGTTTCTTCAAAGTCAATGCCTTCTACTTGGGAATACCCTTTACATACTAGTATTGATTTATTTCTTACTACTTTTCCATCTTCATTTAACTTATTTATTAATAGCCACTTTGTACCGATCAAATATTTTCCTTTGGGTCTGGAACAAGTTCCCATGTCTATTTTTTCTCAATTTGGTTTAACTCTTCTTCCATAGAATTCACCAAATGTTTATCATTAATGTCTTCTGCAAAGTATTTAGGATCTATTTTGGAAAATAAATAAATATTTATCTATTCAGAGTTGCTTGTCAATTTTCTTCTAGTCCAAGTCTTAGCATTTGTTTCACCAATAACTATGTTTTCTGGATGATGTTTATGCACAAACCTTGATGGTGTTTGTGTATCTCGACATTGTGTTTCTTTGTCTTCTTCGTCTTCTTCATTTTCTTGTTCTTATTATTCATATTCTTCTTATTCTTTGTTGTAATCTATTTATTTTGCTTCCATTTGGTTCTTGACTGGTCTTTCTTCATCTATTCTGACATTGATGCTTTCAACAAGCTTCTATGGTCTTTTTTTTAACATCTATAGGCTTTGCTTCTTAATTGATAACTAAGAAAAATTCCTTCATCTTCATTTGAGTCAAAATTTCCTAGATCCTCTTCATCTTGTTTGATGTAACATTTCCTTCCAAATATTTTGACGTCTTTGACAAATGTTGGTTGGCCTTTCCATAACTCATAGGGTGTCTTATCATTATTGACTATGATTTTCCCTCTATTTATATTGTAGATAACAATATAAACTGCCTCCCTCCAAAAAAAAATTGATAATTTTTCTTCATTCAACATTGGAATGACAATCTCTTATACATGATGTTTTTTCTTTCAACTACTCCATTTTGTTGAGGAGTTATTGCAGCTACATATTGTCTTTTTATTCCAATAGTTTCGTAGAATTATCCAAATTCATTGGATGTGAACTCACCTCCATTGTTTGACCTTAAACATTTGATTTCAATATTGGTCTCATTCTCAATTAAATCTTTGAATGCTTTAAAGTTTTCAAATTCCTCAGATTTATTTTTGAGAAAGGTAACTGAAGTCATTCTTGTATAATCGTCAATGAGAAACATAAAATAGATTTCTCCTTGCAATATTTTTTTCCTTGTTGGTCTATAGAGATATATATGCACAAGTTTTGATGGCTTGGATGTTTCATATTCCTTTGTCTTGAATCTCACTCTTGGTTGTTTTCCACACCGTCACTTCTTAAGAATAGTTCTTGAATGTTTTGTGATCTTTGGCATATATCTTAATTCTTGTTTGGTACTATTTTTTAGCAAGTTGTCAAAAGATCACATGACTCATTATTTTATGGCACAAACTAATTTAATCTATCTTCCCCATGGAGCATTTTTCTCCATTAATTTCATCAAGAATGTATACATTGTTTGGGGTTTTGATTTCTTTTACAACCAACTTTCCTAAATTTTCTTGTTCGATCTCACATTATTGGGATTCAAAAGTAAGAGTGTGTCCTTGGTCACACATCTAGATTACACTAAGAAGAATATGTTTCAAGTTTTCAATACACGTAACCTTTTCAACCTTAGCTCTTCCATTGTTAGGACTAAGTGTTCCCTCTCCAACTATCTTTGAAATTCCATTGTCTCCAAAGGTAACATTTCCTTCATTCTTCTTCACGGTGATAAAATTTGTTCTATCTCCTTTCATGTGAATAGAGCACCCACTGTCAATTTACCACTTATCCTTATTATTGTTTTCACCGAGTGCAACTTGAATGAACAAGGATTTTTCTTTCTTTTGTTCCATTTGTTTATGATTTATTTCCATGATTGTTTGGGCTTCCTCTTTATGTATTTTTTTGGAATCACTTATGTAGAATTTTTATATATGACCATAATTATTGTAGTTACAAAATATGATGTTGTAGTTCAACAAATGGGAAAATGAGTTGTAACTTCTCCTTTAGAATCCATGGGTGTCTTTGTTGTTTTCCCTCATGTAACCACCTCTTATATTTGTCCTACAATCTATTGATTTATGAAGAAAACCATTTCAAGAGTAACAATATCAAAAGAAATAATTTTGGTACCTGATTGTGTAATTCAATCTTGATGGGAGAGTCTTCGCGATTCTATCATTATGAGGAAGATTTTTCCTTATGGGACATACTATTCTTCCTTCACATTCTCTTCAACCTTGATAAATATTTTGAGTGTATCAACATAACTCATGGTCCTTTCTTCACTTGATTGTTTTGAATATCTTCATTACTTGTTTCCTTATTTTCACTATAACCAAGACCAATCTTGTCAAATTGTGGTATTTGACAATTTATAATTTCATTCAAGGTTGTAGAGATCATTTCAAATTTCATGTTGGTATGTGATATTTCCAACTCCTTTCTTAGAAAAACTATTTCATATTCTAGAATGTTGCAGACATCTAATTTTTATTTTAGTTTGGATCTTAAGACTTCTTCAACTCTCTTTCCCTCTTCTACTTTTATTTTTAAGATGATTATCATTTTTTTCAATTTCATCAAAACTTTCTTTTGTACTATGCATTTCTTTTATGCACTTCTTCAATAGTTCCTTTTGTATCCATTTCTTTTTTCCAGTCTCTTTATTTCATTTAAATCATATATAAACTCTCCTTCAAGATTGACTTCGGCATCAATATTGGGATTGTCTTCTTTTGTTGGATCTGCATTTTCATTTTCTATGACATCAATCTATGTTTCTATACCCATAAATACATTCTTCTTTTGTCTATAGAAATTTCTCCACTTTTTAGTCTTACCCTTCTTGTACCTTTTGAAAATAGAATCTTCTTTTACATTTCTATTTATATTCTTTGCATAAGTACATTTAATAGAAAAGTATCTTACTTGTCCACAATTAAAGAATTTGAAAAAGAATCTTACCTTTGTATTTTCCTATCCCCCTCTTGAGCTTTCTGACAAAGTTAACTTCTTCTGCATCTAATTCACTATCTGAGTTGTCACTCGTCTTGTATTATTCTGTATTTATCTTCTTTGATGCCTTGAAGGTTGCTTCCTTCATTGAAAGCTTTGTTTTTCTATCCTATTCTATCGTCAATTCATATGCATTGAGTATTATTTACAACTCTTCCATTGGAAACTTGTCTAGGTCCCTTAATTCTTCAATGAAAAATATCTTGGGATTGAATCTTGAGGGAAGTGATCTAAGATTTTTTTTCAAAATGATGTTTTCTTCAATATCTTCACCCAATCCTATGATAGTCTTGACAAAATCATCAACATAAATAAAATAGACACCGATGGCCTTAGATTTATTGTCACTGGAATTCTTTCCAACTGTGTCTATAGGTGGATTTGTTGGAGCTGTGTAAGAGTTCTTAACTGCACTCCAAACGTCAAAAACAAGTTCCATAAAATAATGTTTAATTCTTATGCTCCATAATGCATTATTAGACCCATTGAATAATGGAACTCTATTTTTAGAATAAAATTATTGTATATCCATGTGTGTTGCATGGATTCATGTTCCAATGATTAAATTGTTCCTGAATGAACCTACTCTAACACCAATTGTTGGCACACCTACTTATACTGAGAGGGGGGGTGAATCAATATAAGAGTACTTTTTCTTTTCTTCCAATATTTATCAATGTGTTACTTTACCAAATATAGCAATTAATGATAAATAAAAAACCGCACAATCCATAATACATTGAGATTTAAAATGGAAACTCAAATAGTGTAACATCCAGTTCCACTTAGCACATTTTATACAGATTTATTCTTTGAGGACACTTGTGAGCAAGTGATCTGGTTATGATACATTATGATTATTCTTTGATTATGAGTTATATTATGATTTCAATGTGATTATATGATAATTTCTAGATGTATGTATATTTACAAGTATTATTGATTAGTTCTCTTAAGTGTGCACGATACATGTCAGGTTGAGGATGCTGATGGTATCAATGGACTTCCTTGGACTCCATATTGAGCCAAGGAGTGGATTTTTTTTGGTGTGATCATTTTATTTACATACATGAGTTATATGATGATTTCAGTATGGATGTTATGTATATGGATTATTGATAGTGTTATTGTTAGTGGATGCAAGCCTGGTAACACTTGCTAATCCGACTCACATAAGGAGTAAAGGGGTCATAAACATAAACTAGATAGATGAGAGAGAGGTGTGGAAGCATCACTGTCACATCCTAATAACACTCAAGCGGTGACTTGAACACATTATTAACAATTACCTCGTTCTGAGGGGTCCATGATGTCATTAGGGTGGACTGAGATAGTCACTCACAAAGAATTCTAATGGGTTCACAATAAGAAAGAATCCTTATTCCTTAGACAACCCTTAGTCTCACACAAGGTCGAACAAGTGGAGTGTTGAATCCAAGTGTTAGACAAAATTACAAACTATTCAAAGGCGAGTGGTACCCTTGGAGCACGAAGGTGCATCTTGAAGGTCACATCGTGTAAACAAATTGTAAATCCACAAAAAATGTAAATGACCTAGAAAATATAATAAAAATTGTTTAGACCTTGTCAGAAAAGAGTATTTAACTAATTATTAATTTATAACTAAGAAATCTAACAAGATTCTAATTCTAATATGTTTGACTAAATTAAAACATAAAAAGGGAATAAAGGGATTAGACTAGTGAGTTATGTAAATAAGGAAATAAGAATAAAGTGGGTAGATGCACATGTGTGCATGAAAATAACAAAAGAGATTTTTAAATAAAAATAAATTAAAACATCAGAGAATAGGTGGTCCACATAGAGTAGCATCGTGATTCAATATACCATTAATCCTAACTAAGAAGACTCCTAATCCAACTCAAACTAAAATCTAGTTAGGGATAAATGAAGAATTGGGGAACTAAGGGACAACTAAGAGGAAAAATAGGAAAAAATTGGGGAATGTGAGGGAAAATTCCTAAATAAATAAAATAAGAAGGAAATTAGCATGTGCAACTTGGGAAGAGTGTGACACATGTAGTGGGTGAATAATCCTTTAACTAAATTATTAAAAATTAATTATTTGTGCATGAGGACATGTGTCATTGGGAACTTTTCTATAAATTAATTGGAGAGGAAAGGAGAGTTGTCTCACTTTGGAAATTATTGTTATGTTGTCAAAAAATTTCTGAACAAGTTTACATGTTGAGAGTTGGGTTCCAAAAACTTGGTAAAGAGTGGAAGTTCTTCCTTGTGAGACAAGTTTTGGTGCTATTGAATTCTGGTTTACTCTGTGTGACTTATTTGCAACTCGGGGTTCTAAGGTGGAAGAAGAGTACCCCTAGCATTGGCTAGGATGTATTGGTGAAGTCCTTTCTTGGAAAGTGAAAGGAAGGAACATTGTGCAAATTCTGGACTGAACAATAACAACAAGCGTCAACCTCCCTTGGTTATGATATTTCATATGTTACAATAATTGGTTAAACTTGGTTTCTAATTGAGAATTTATCAAATGTTGTAATGTTGATTATATTGTATAAAATTATTTATAATAATTTCAAGTGGTATTGGTGTTGGACATATAAGAATTTGATTACATTCTAGAATGTGAATAGAATTGGGCTAGTTGTTGTACATGAATTCTGAACATTTATGCTGAGTTTTTTTTTTAAATAAAGTTGATGAATCCTATATAAACTCTCCTAAATGGTTAACTAGTTGAAGCACAAGATGGTTACAGTTTATCCTAATTTATTGTTTATGTAGTTTGAAAAGATCATGATACAATTATGGCCTCTACTCGTAATTTCAATATTTATGTTGAATTATGAGAATTGTGTAATGCCCTCTGCTTATATACATATATACAAGTATTGATTATCCTTCCCATTATTGACTTGTAAAACATTTGGATTGGCTATGAAGATTTTTATTGGAGAAACCATGATAGTTCCAAACTTCCAACCTAGACATCTAAAATTTTACACAACAACAAAAAAGTCAATACTCTCTTGTAGTAATTTCATTGTTTCAATTATGCACAAGTCTCTATAGTTTTTGTTGAAGTGGGATTGGATTTTAATATTGAAATTCCAACGATTAAGGTTGACTTAATTTAGATTGAATTTAGAATTTACTTGAGAAAATGTTTCGATAGATTGATATTGACGAGTGTATCTCTCGATCTCTCTCCTCGGATGGTTTATTGGAAGATATTAGTAGTTAACTATATGGTTTTGTTTCTTAAAATCCATCCTGCAACATGTGTAAATTTCCATTTATTCTTGTTAACAGTTAACGCATCCACAACCTTTATAAGGTCGTTTTTGAGCTCTTGAAACTTGAGGAAATTCAACATATTCCTCTTATTCCTCTTTCTGGCGATTTGTGAATTGATCCCCAGGAAAATTGTAGTTTTCTAAGTGTTTTCAGATGATTTTTACGAACCAATGACCCTATGCATATCTCTCATGTGTCAGATGCAATTAGTGCACGTAAGAGACCCTATGAATAGTATCCAATAAGGAAAACTATTGACGAAGGTGAGGAAAACACTAATAAGGCTAATGGCATCCAAGACACTGCATGAATCCCAATGTGTGAATAGATTTCTTGCCACCGAACACAAGGGAAACACCCTAGTCAATATCCAATGAGGAAATGTTTATTGAAGTTCAAACACAAAGTCATATTGCAACTATAAGGCACTCCCAGTCTTATGGAAAAAATATATGCATGGCCATCGATGGCACAAAGGTTCTAACTAGTTCACCCATGTTTGGTAAGTCTCTACCATTCACTAAAGACACATCTAGTAGTAGAAAGAAGGTTTTGTGTCGCTAATAAATGGGTTCTTACCTAAGGCATATGAATCACAGTTATAGGATAATACAAGTGTGGGAAACAGAGTGACGACCTGTCCTATATGTTGGTCAAAGAAAATTCCTACCAAATTCATGAACGGGTGACATGGTGCTAGAAACCACAAGAATCCCTGGAAAAAACCATGAAAATCAACTCCATCCACTACACTATTAGTCCAATAGGCCAAATTATTAGCAAACACTATGTAAAGTGGGTAAATGTTTTCTATAAATAGTAAAAATAAGCAATTTTACCATACCATTTCACATTTTTACCCAAATAGTGTATTTTTGGACAAAATTGCCCATGACCTTCAAGTGTCAATTACAAGAGCTATGAGAGACAAAATTGAAAACTGTATGGACCAAGTAAGTACTCTTTACCTCTTCTTCATTTCTACTGGATTGCAATTTTAAATTAGGTCTCATTTTTTGAGTTTTTAAGGCGTAAATTAGGAATTAGGGTGTATGCAGGTTGTAGTTCATCGAGTCACATATACACATCCTTATACACAAATTTTATCAAAACAAACCTTGGATATGTATTCCTATACACAATTGTGTATAAGGAATCTTGCATACAAGTCCGTGACTTGGTTTTTTAAATAAATTTGACTCAAAAAATGGATTTTTCTTGCAGGATGGTACTTGAATGGAGAGAAAGAGAGCATGAGAAAGTTGATGTTGTAGTGTAAAGACATCCTGGGGCCCAATTAGAATTAAAAATATGATGGATTTACATGTTTTTGCATTCAAAAGGATGAGGGATCAAGTGAGGTTTCTCCACATGATGATGAAATTTTGGGATCTGGATATAGAGGCCTTCAACCTCGATGGGAAACCATTGAGAATTGATGTCGAGGATATCTACTTTATTACAGGATTGTCATGTCGAGGTGAGGTGGTGGACCTCAAATATCAATAAGTTGGGAGTGGCATGAACATAGAGGATTACATTGCCACTCACTGTGTTGCAGGCACATAAAAGGTAGGGAGCCAACTTCCCATTAGAGCAATAAAAAAATTGAGTTTTAAGATCGTCATTCTCATGCTTACATGGATCATGGGTTCGGCCTCATTACACCAGGAATCAAGGCCACTAATGATCTACTCATTGGAATGCTTATGACCCACAGTGTATGATTGGTGCACCTCACTACTCGCTAACATGAAGATCCAGTTGACAGACTGTAAATAGGGTAGGAAGAGGAACTTTGGGTTCGCATCTATCTTGTGTAGCTTTTTCTCCAAGCAGGTTCCAGGATTAAGCCCTAGATTCAAGAACATTTCACATAGACAACTCGATCTAGCCATGTCACGGTGGACCAAGGTGATGAGTCGGTTGGGAGGTGGTAGGGTGCCAACCCCCTACAATAATGAGTTCTTATCCTGGTGGCGTCGACAGTTGATATCCCTAGACAACTACCCTTATGAAGGGATCAACTACAGAGGAGATCTAGACATTCCACTTCCACCAGGTTCCACCTACGGAGATATAGGTATGAATGAGTTTTATATATTTTATTTTTTTGTACTTTTTAAAAGAGTTAAAAACCACAAATATTTTTGGATGATGTCAAGTATTTAACAAAATGTTTGTTTTCACAGATGTGGGTCCACGATGGCCAAATGGATTTCCACAAAACCAATGGAGGCACCGGGGGGATGAGCCAGCAGGAGGAGACTTGGAGAGAGTGCTTAAAAATGTGCAAGGAAACCTATCTCATTTGATGCACATAATACCCATGGTTTAGGTAGAGGATCTACCAGAGGCGATGCAACGACAGGTAGTGGGTGTGATCCCTGTGTGAATGAAACTCTTCCGATGTCTTGCAAACACCGTAATATGCTATCATGAAACACATTCGGTGCCACAGGCGTAGATGTCATGGTCATTGTATTGACCAACTGTATATGTATTTTGAGGGTGTAAGCCCCAATTTTGTACTATGACATCATATTTTTGGATATATATATATATATATATATATATATATATATATATATATATACACATATAACTTTGGTCTTCAACTTTACTTGTGTTACAATGTGTACACTGATAAATGTGTTTTATTTACTTTAGTTATGTGACAAATGTCAATCTCAATCATAATTAGCATATGTATCAGATACAAAATTACAACTTCTGGGTATGTGATTATAACTAATAAAATCAAAATGTCATTCCAAAATTCGTACCCATAGGAATTGTTGGAGTAGATTAGGATTTCGTACACCGTAATTGTCATTCAACTGACATACTGCTAACTAGGATTCTAGGCGTACCTGTAAAGAATGAATACCATGTGAAATGGAATCACATAAAAGATCTATAACAACTCTATATTTAGCCACATTATTTGTTGATGGGCCTAGACAAATTCCACCTAAAGACACCAGTTGAACCTTAGGTGAGTAAACAACCCAAGCGACGAAAGTCAATTTTTGTGTATGATGACTGGCACTATCTGTGAATCCTAATTAAATTGAAGACTCCATTGACATCTTCCAACCAAGGGAAAACTCTATACGAAAGTCGATGACAGAAAGGAAAATATGTATATACACTAAGATACACTAGTATACAAATATTTACACCCAAGCCTAGGGCTCAAGTATAATATCTTTTCAAGTAGAGTCCATTTCTAGGCTCAACCAACATATTCCCTTCATAATATTCTAATTCATAGGCTCCTTTTTCTAAGACATGTCACACAATATAGGGACTATGCCACACGGTGTTGAACTTTCCTGGCCCAAGAAGTTCTTTGGCTTGGTCATACAAGAGGACTAAGTCACCCTCAGGGTACTATCGAGTACAGAAAAACTTATCATATTGTACCTTGAAATTTCATTTATTCACTTTGATAGTTGTAGAGGAATCTTGAAGCTGCTCATCTAGGCTCTCTAGGTGTACGAGGCATTCTTCAAGATCAGAAGTGTTAGGTAGGATCTTAATTGCCACTATTAGAGAAGGTATTTTACATTAAATATAAAGAATCCACTCCACACCGTGTACTAACTGAAAAGGAGAAAAACAGGTGGAAGTATTAACCAAGGTTTGATATGTCCAAAGTGTTGGGTAAATCATTAAATGGAAGTCATATTTGTTCTAGCTAACAATTTTTTTCAAAATGGTCTTGAGAGACTTATTCACATCCTCTACTTGTCCATTTTCTTGGGGATAGTAAGTGGACGAATGACCATGCTTAATTCCCAATTTCAATTCTAATTCTTTCGACATTTCATTCTGAAGGTGATTACCATGATCAATGACAATCTCACTTGGGATTATGAACCGGGCTATAATTTGATTGAACATGAAAAAAGTTGCATTCTTAATAACATATTTAATCATATGCATGACCTCTAACCACTTATTAAAGTAGTCTATGACCATGATAATATGCTCTTCATGCGTGATTTTAAGAACCCCTCCTAAATTTATATCTATAATAAGTGGTGAATCCCCATGATACATAGGAAAAATTGAAGGCTATTTTATCAATATTATTTAATATGTATATATACTTCTTTGGTGAATCTTTTAGTCGATTATATAATCTTGTAAAATATTGGAGAATATTTCAGTGGATTATAAACTCTTGTTAAATATTGGGGAATCTTTCATTGAATTATAAAACCTTGTAAAATCTTGGTGAATTTTTTAATAAAGTATAAAACCATCTATAATAATAGGAAAATGTATTTATTAAACAATAATATAATCATTTTACATATTTGGAAAAATAAACATAATGTGTCGATCCTCTAGACAATGCTACAAGCATTAGGGGTTATGTTTGTCAAGGTTCTCACTATACACTCTTGCATATTCCTCTATCAGTGTTGATGATATTTCAACACAAATTTCATATGTGTTGATCCTGACCACCACTTTCATCAAGCTCGGGATATATTGATATTTTCTCTACCATTTCTATTATGGATTCTTTAATACTGATTCATTGATTAGGAAGTCACCCTTCAAACAAGTTCATCATGGGATGTTCTTAAATAGGAGCGCACATAATTCTATCCTTCAATAACTCCAAAAATATAAGAATATTGATAGGTCACATTCCATGCATCACTAACTCTCTAATCATCCATTTGTACTAAAAAATGATCCCTTTCCAAGGAAGAGAGGTCTCTTTTATCATTTATATTTTTATTGGTTTATAAAAAAGTAAATGGATGCATAACTTTATAATAAATGTTGGGCATAGATTAGGCCTTAGAAAAAGAGATAGTCTTAGTTAGACTGCCATAATTCAACGTGAAAAATAAGAGATGTAGATTAAGTAAGGCATATTATCTCATCGTGTATATCTATATCTGACAGTAGCATGGTGCACAGTCAAAGTCCTATCACCCATTTTAATCCCATTAAGAGTAGCACATGCTATGTCTATCACTTGACATAATTCCATTAGTAATCTATGACATTTTGCATGGACAACTAGTCTTATGGGAGAGCCATGGAATATTCTATTCCAAACCCTTTTTCATTGTTTTGAACATTAAAAATAAGTTATTTTGTATTATTGAGGTAAAATTAACATTGAAAGACTCATAAATTTTAGCTAAATAGTGTCTCAATCTCACCTGTAGAAATTTATTTTGTTAACAATTAAACCAACAATTGTTCAATTAATTATTGCACCAATGCAAGTTTCCTTTGTTATGCAACTAGGGAAGAAATAAAAACTTAATACATTTATGGAGGATTAGAATGGAATTCAAGGACCCCACAAGAGTACCTCTAAAGTTTCCAAGTCCAACATCACATATATTTGGTACTTGGAAACTTGTTGTTCAACAAAAACCTGTATTACAAATCCATTCTAGAAAAAACGAAAAAAAAAGTGCTAGATTTAAGATATCCTGCTAAAAGGACAAATAAAGCTAAGTGCTTTGACTTGTGGAAGTCCCATTCCACTTGCAACAAAGAAATATTCTACATAACATCTCTACAGTGACTATTGTTCCCTCAATAAAATTATAGTCAATGATAGATATCCAATCTCGTATATTGAAGACCTTCTAGACACATTGAAGGGAGTCAAGATATTTTAGCAAGATTGACTTTAAGTTTCATTACCATCAAGTTTAAACCCACACTTTATATGTTTGGAACACTAGATTGAAAGCATGAAATAAACTATTTGAGTGGTTGGTGATATGCTTTGGCATAACAAAGGCACCAAAAACCTCCATGTAGTTGATGAACAATGTTTTGCACCCATTTATAGATAAATTCATTGTTGTCTACCTCAATGATGTTCTTATATTCAATAGGACATGAGATGAACACTTCCAATGTATTGTGCAAGTCTTTCAAACTTTTCACCAACATAAGTTCCTTTATAACCTAGAGAAATAAGCATTGTCCATGAAGTACATACTATACCTTGGATTCATCATTGATTAAGCAAGTGTGCATGTGGATTCAAAGAAAATACAATGCATCCAAAATTGGCCTACCCCAACCAAAATCAACGAGTTATGAAGAATCATCTACTTGGAACAATTTTACAGGGGACTTTTCTTGGGTTTAGTTTAATGTTACACATCCTCTACATCATATCTTGCATGAGAATGCCAAGAAACTCATTTTCAAATGGGATCACATGTAACAAAAATTATTTGTAGAAGTTAAGGTTCCCTATGCTATTCTTAAGCCTACTTAATCTCCATCAAGATTTTGAGAATCAAACCAACACCTCTTAGTATTCACTTGGCATTGTTCACATCCACCATGGACACCCAATCACAAACCATTCAAAAACATTCATTGATGTTATCCGCAACTATTCAACCTACAATCATGAGCTCTATGTGATTGTTTAACATGTCAAAAAATGGTGATACTACATACTGGGTAAGGAGATTTGTTTTCATTCCAACCATAAGCCTTTGCAGATTGTGCTGACACAGAGTAAGTTGCAGAGAACACAATGAATTAAATGGATTGCATGCTACTGTAGTTTCACCTAGTAATCAAGAACAAGTCTGAATTATCCAACTATGCAACAAAATAGAGTAAACCACCAATGAGCACATTGCTAGTCGTTTTGGACACATGCACATCAGATCATGATTAGTGGCATCAATACACTAAAAACCACCATTTTCATACATCTATGCAGATCACAACTCTAGGCAATCTAGTGGAAATTTCTGGTTGTGTAACAACTTGTATTTCCATGTAAATGTGTGTGTATTGGTAAGGAAAAATGCAACAATCTAATATAGGAATACCTTGTTCCAAGTCAAGAGGTCACTCTGACATACATAAGGCTCTAGTAGTTTTGTATAAACACTTCTATTGGTATCACCCTTATACAAACATGGATAAATACATGAAGGCCTTTATTTCTTGCACAATAAAAATCTGGCCAATAGGAACCAAGGACTGTACACATCTCTATTAAATCCTAGAAGCCACAAGATTATATCTTTGTGAATTTTCTAATAGGCCTACCAACAACATGAAAAAACCATTATGCAGTGTCTATTGATGTTGATAGGTTCTCGAAGATGGTAGTACTTGCACCTTGCAATAAAATTTACTTTATAAAATACATAACAAAGTTTTTCTTCCACACATATGGGTCAACTTTGGAGCACCAACATACATTGTGTCAAACCATGAACCTAATTTCATCAACAATTTTTCAAAATCACTCTAGATCATGTTAGACAAAAGGATTGATATTTCCATAGTCTTTCACCTGCAAACTGATGGGAAAGAAAAAGTTGTGAACAAAACTATTGTTTACCCACTGTTCATGTACAATCATAGGCACACTCACACTTCGGATGACAAACTTTCTTTCATTTATCACAATTACAACATAGCTTAGCACAACTCCACACAATGCAGTTCTTTAGTAGTCTGATATGAATATCAACCCACAATGTTAATCAATGATGCATTCCCTAGGTCCATAGTTATAGGCACTTTTGCATCTATGAAAAAATAAATTGATAAAGAAACACACTTCATTGAAAACATATAGAGTGTTCAACAACAATTTCAAGACATTCTAACATAGGAAACTGATAAGTACAAGCAGTTCCATGCCAAGCATCGTTTCCCATGAAAATTTTCAATTGGAGGGGAATAAGGTTTGGATTCACATCCAAAAGGAGAAATTTAAAGGCCAACATCACAACCTACACCCACTACAATACATAGTGTACACCATCACTGAGAAATGAGGTGACTATGATTTCAAGCTTGATTTCCCAATTTATCTTGGTCTTCATCCAGTTTTTAACATTGAGCTCCGACAGAATTCTCCATTACTTGAGTGGAGTGTTATGTACCCTAAGCCTCTAGCTGACATTAATTTTGAGTTTATCATGTTGATACAATCAACACTCTAACAAGTGCACTAGAATTTTCACACTTTAACAAGTGCGCTAGAATTTTCCCTTGTTTTTATCTAGTGTAATGGGAACTGGTTCTTCTAGGAACCTCACAAGTGAAATGGGGAATATTTCTTTCCAAGGGAAATTTATTTCTGTTATGTGTATGGAATTCTTGTGCAAGTCTGTTTTATCTATAACATGTCTGCAATTTTTCTAGTGTTCCTTCAAAGGTTCTGAGCCAATTTCCTTTATATCTGGAAGCCCTATGAGTTATTCATCAATTCCATCTATATTATAGACTGTGTGAAAAGGCTCAAATTTGAACATTACCTATCCTTTGATGTCCACCATACAAATGATTTTACTTATGTGCACTGACATAGCATATTCTAATTCAGGATTCAACTATGAATCTCTACAATGTAACTAATGTCCATAGTGATTTGGTGAAATCATTGTGAATTTCTGAGATAATCAATACAGAATGAACTTTAAATTCAATTCCCCTGCATACTTTAATTTGATATGTGGCAACATTGAGAATTGAATCTGATGCCGTAATTTTCCCTCCAAGTGTTTTCAATTCACAATGTGAATCTATCCATGTTCTTTAAAGATTTATTACAGTGAATGATTGTCTCAGATATTTTTACTTTTAATATGTATTTTATATGAAGATCAACAGGTGGAGGGTATCCTTTAACTTTGTATTCAAGCATTTCATGTTGTGCGTCAAGAATTCTAGCTTTTGATTCACTAGCCACCTCTAACCAAATTATTCTCAATGAAGTTTAGTGTGAATATCGATATTGAAAGTAGATTTAGTTAACATGAGAACACTATATAAATAGAATTTGTACTTCTAAGTTTGTAGTGGAAAGAAGATAAAAAAAATGATGTAAAGATTCTATGACACTGGTTGCTGGTTGAGATTGCTATTTGAAGTTATAGAGCAACTGGTTAAAAGCAAGACTATATATGCCTAGAAAATCAACTCAAAAGTTTTAATAGACTGTACATATCACTATGCTACTGTATAGATCATGTATGTTGGGATCTACCTGTTACTGGTGAGATGCACGTGGTCGAAGACCTGCCTAATAGTGAATAAACATTGTATAAATTCATTGTAGTATTCAAACGCTATGTCATATTTCACACTTGAAAATCAAGCTATATTAGTTGGGGAAAATGTCGACTTGGTTGAACAATCTCCCAACTTGGGAAAAATGTCGACTTGGAATGGATTTACCAATCGACACAGTAATGAAATATTGTCTACAATTTTAGATTTTGGGGAAATTTTTGTTGATAGTAGACATATTTTTTATTCTCTGTTATATATGTATGTGACCCTAGGACATGTGCACACCTATGCATAGGAATGATCAATACTTGGTAATGTGTTTGGAGTAGCCTTACTAGTTTTATTGATTTTATGGTGTTCTTAATTAAATGTCAATCCCATACCCTCATACATGATAGAATCCAATGAAAATATTGCCATTTTTCCAAACTTTGAAATGGTGAAAAATGTTGATCACATCATTGACATAGATTTTGTGCCAATAGTATCTGTATAAGTATTGTAGTACTTGTAGAGTTATGCATGGCATGAATCCTTTAAAGACTATAGTCTTGAAGAAGGATTGTGGTATAAATTTTGTGATGTTTTTTTTTAAAAGGAGAGTTACAAATAAAGTTTATTTAGGAAGCTTGTAGCTCTGAAGTTGGAGACTTTGGAGTGATCAAAATATTGGCTAATTTTTGAAGCTAGTATTAGTTGCAGATGAAAGCTGATGTGGAGAAATTTGTATCTGGTTGTTTGCTATGAAATAATTCAAAGCCAAAAATTGGGAGTTGATATTTTACTCTCCACATCCTATTTAATAAAGGCCTTAGGAACTATTAATGGACATTGTTTATAGATCCCTTGAGATGGGGATTTCTTTCCCTAGTTGAAATAGTGTAACTGAGAAATAAGAACAAAGGCACTTCTTCAAATTCCTTTCATGTATTGGTACATTTTGTGAAGTATGATATTATTTTTGACTGAGATAGTATATTCTAAAGCAGCTCTAGGACTACCCTATCATTTTATGGATACATACTTGAAGAAAAGTACAACTTTCTTGTAGCAGTTCAAACTGGTAACCAGGTTGAAGAAACATATTTGATATTGAAACTATTGTTTCTTCTTTGACAACTTAAATGAAGTTGGATGTAAATTATTGGCATATTTCTACTACAAGGAAATAGGTAATGAAGTATTGAGTGGAGGAAAGGTTCATTCTAATATGAAAATGATTTAGAAACAACGTAGAAGATATCTGTTGATAACTATTTTATCCTCTTGTTATAATTGGTTGAAAACAAAAATAATTCACAGTGTGTTCTGTACTTTCATAAACTGCAGTTAATCTATAAGAAAATTTTTATGGTTTTACAATGAAATGTTCAGTTGACAACTTTTCGTCCATGCATAATTTTAGATTCTAACTCCAAAATCGGATGAGAAGGAATACTTTACTAAATCTATGCAATTGAGTCAACCAACTATGGTAAAAATAAATAGTCAATTGAGGTAAATGCGTTGATGTTGGGGTTAATCCATGGTATAAATATGCTAATGGGATTGCATTTTATTTTTGTTTTAAGATTTACTACAACCTTGATTAGCAAAAATACACTCTTGTTTGCATGGGCTTAAAGGCTCCTTTGTTTTGAGAGCTGTAAATACTTTACTTGATATGTTGGTTTTCCTCTGTTTGTCTTGAGTTTTTTCATTTCTTTTCCTGGCACGTTTGTACCTCAGAAACATGGTATACAAGAACCAAAGGGAGTTGCCCATTCAAATCCTTATGGCCATAAGACAGTAGTATGTGATCATAGTTTGGAATATTCTTATGTGAATGTGGTTTTCCCAAAAAATATTATTTTTAAATGTATATTTGTTTTGTATCAAACATAAATTCTTTTATTTTATAGCATCATTTCCTAACATTTTCTAGAACATAATTCTAAACTACGAATGATAGTGACAAGTGGCTTTGCAGCAGTGGTTTTATTTAGCTTTCAGTAATATTTGTATATTCTTAAATATGGGTATGTTAAAGGGACCTGTGATCTATGCACTAATGCAATTTTAATATTCACCAAATGTCAAGGACTTCCTATCACATTAAACAATCCCTGCAACCACAACAACAAGGTTACATTTGCAAAGACTATATTTTGGTAATAGAGCATCCAATTTTGTGCTAACGACAGAAGTCAACACCCTTTGATACCTCAATGATAGCTCAACTTGCACTTCAATGCCACCTCACATTCAAGAGGAACTAAAAAGATGACAAAGTAGGTTATCAAAGTTGGATGGGTTGTTTCTAGGACTACACCCAAGGCAATGGTCAAATATAACCAAGTGAGAAAATATCCTAGTGGACATGATTTCCATAAATGAGGCAATAATCAACCTCGTACATTGAGCCTAAGGTTAGTCGTTAGGTACTATATTGGAGATTGAGTAGTGATTATCTAACTTCTATAAATATGTAATGTATGGAATTGTAAATCCTCTTAGAAGTGAGTAGAATAGTTTTATTTCTATTATTTGTAGGGAAATTTCAGACATCTTCTTCTGTAAGGAAATGAGCATACAATGTTAATTCTACAACCCTTGCTTAATCTTGTCCGCAATTGCAATAGTGATCATACATCATTGATAAACCCTCTCGTGTCTTCTTGCTTTTCTTTTGTGGGATGCTTGTTGGATTGATTTTATGATTTATGGTTTCATGTTCATCATGTAGATAGGTAAATAACAATACCAAGAACATACTTAATTATCCTAAGTATTTTTTTACATTGGATTGTTCTACTTAATTTTGTTTTATAACTTTATTGTTATTGTTCTGCATACTGTACAAGGAATATCTACTTAGATTTATTGTTCTTCATACAATACCACACATACTTTATTCCTAGTTAGCATTGTAACTTCATTGTACTTATCCTTGCATGTGCATCAATGCCCTTTCTATTTTGTAGAATTTATGGATGGAAATTGTCATTATTATTTTTTCCACAAAAAGATCCTTTACTTGTCAAGTCCAAAGATGGACAAGTTTTTGTCAAGTCCGACTCTCACAAACTTGTGTCAAAGGGATTATGAACACCTATTGAAAAGACATGGTTTGAAAGATAAACAAAATTGATCCATAATCTAGATAATTTGTCTTTAGATGAAGTTTAGGTTTCAAGTTTCTTTCCTAGAACAACCTTAAATATTATATTCCAGAGTATTGTTGTTTTTACCTATAGCCATATGGATGGAAAGAAGGTGTTTTTACCCAATGTTACTTCCATTCTTATGGTTTGAGCCACATACCCATCACATAGACATGTTTGGATTATGATAAACTTAGATGGTCAATTGTTGGCACTTGCTAACCCCTATGAATCTAATGATGCAAAGGAAAGGACCACTCTTTGGAATTATTTGGTTGACAAATTTCCAAGTGATCCTTTATTTCTCTCAAGGGATTTCAATATGGTTGAGACATAAGATGATAAAGAGGGAATTCTTCCAATCAAAATTCCCCAAGAAAGAAGGTTCCCTAGAACATCCTTATGGCCAAGCATGGCATTTACAGCCCTAATAAACTAAGAAATTATGGCTTATCAAAGATTTGGTTGACATGATCAATCTTCTAAAAAGGCAATGAAAATTTCCTAAAAACATTGAATAGGGCTATGCTATCACATAAAGTATGTTCTTCTTTGATTTTAGTGAAGTACGATTGGTCAAGTGATAGCAAAATTGAATCTCTTAAATCAACAACTTATCTTCTTTTCAATCTCTTGGGATGGCCAAAAATCTTAAATCAACAACTTATCTTCTTTTCAATCTCTTGGGATGGCCAAAAAATGATAATTCACAAGACTCTCTTCATTCTCAGTGTCTAGGATTTACAACACCCATGTTCCCTAAATTCTATGAAACTAGTACACAATCTTCTCCCCAAGCCAAGAGGTAAGGATGGTTAGATAACCTTGTGGGAGGATATTATTTCCTGAGTTACAACTTTCCTATGTGGAAATGGGAGGAACATTGTAGCTACAAGGAACAAGTGCATAAAGTTGTGAAGGATGATCTAGAATATCCTAGCCAGAAGATTCAATTCAATCCATTTAACGAGGCCCAACAAGCCCAAGTTGCCAGAAGATTCAATTCAATCCATTTAACGAGGCCCAACAAGCCCAAGTTGCTAAACTCCAACATTTTTGAAAATTTAAGAGATATGTAGAACTAAAGGGTACCAATTGTGAGCAAGGATGCATTGGATTAAATATGGTGACAAGTAAACGAAGGATTTTTTCAAATCCCTGGCTACCAAATAAGAAGTTAAGAATATTATTGTGCTCAAAACATTCAAATGGACACATAACCAGAAAAGAAGATATTGGATAAGAATTTGGAAGCCATTATAGTTTAGTTTTTCAATTGTAAGGTATCACAAAAGAACATAAGATGACCCTGCAAACTAATTTGGATGTAGTCATTGTTGAAGGAAAATCTCCCTGCAGACAGGTAGATCTCCTCAAAGAGCTAGACTCTTAACTCTAAGA
>CBVK0100286381.1:0-22857 GCA_900067695.1 Picea abies
ACCAGAAATGGAATGACAAGAAATATCCATCTAGGATAATTTACCTGAAAATTCATTGTCCTTCATCTCATTATTCCACAATTAAGCATGGGTTCTCTTACTTCGTAAAGCATCTTCTTGTGAGGGATTTCACCATAAGGGGACCATTTTGGAGTTCATCTATCTTTACTTATTATCAACCATGACAAGACAATAATGAGTCATCTTTATATCAAACAATCTTGGTTCCATCACCCAAACCTTTGTGCTGCGAGGCTTTCTTCAAGGGTTGACATCAATGACAACCAACCTTAATCAACATTTATCTCATATGTGAAATATAAAGAAGTTGAAGTGGACAAATTAGTTTTAAATTTAAGCTTTTACTTATTGAAGTGAAGACATAATTTTGGGAATCAACTATGGAGCACTCAAATCATATGTTTTTGGGAATCATCTATGGAGCACTCAAATCACCCCATTTCTGTTGAGCCTCGGTTTTTCCATGGGTCAAATTTATACATGTTTTAATCATTTTTTCGAACAATCTAGGTTGTTTTAAAACTATCCAAACTCTTAGGGAAAAAATTCAATGGGAAATAGTAGTAACAACAGACAATATTTCACCTCTTAGCAACCCTAATCAACAAGGAAATCCAAGAGAAAATATACCAAATGTGTGCCAACATGTTCTATCCCTCTAGGGAAATATTATCATGCATAAACTAGATATGAAATTCACTTTATAATAGCAAGAATTAAAATGGTAAATATACCCTATCTTATTCAATATTAATGTTAAAATAATTAACAATTCCAACCTTAACTTGTGTCAAATAATCAAGACATACAAGTGCTACAAATTACCAAATCATGAAGACAATATATATATATATATATATATATATATATATATATATATATATATATATATATATATATATATGTACAAAGATTCAATTCATGTGCATACCATAGCCTCATCCCAAAAATAGTACAATTCTCATCTCTCCAAAACCCTAGCCAGGGAAAACCAAGAAAACCCTAGTTAACACCAAGGAGCTCCAACAAGTAAGCATCACACTAGCAAGCCCTCCTAAATAATATGTCTCCTCTTCTCCACTCCTAAACAAGTACGATGTAGGATTTAATCATAAAACCCTAGCCAATGTCCGATGAAACTCTAACCCTAGTATTCAAGATGCTCCAAAAGCTCCAAGGATCCCTAGTTCCTCCAAGACAATAGATATAAAGTACAAAGAGAAAGAGAGAGATACATATGTGTTCTTCTTCTCACACCCCTAACACAAGATGACGATGAAATGAGTATATGTGAGAAGATCCTCTCCTTCATATGTGTGTGAGTGTGTGTGTGTGTGTGTGTGTGTGTGGCCAACAATATATATGTGGTACAAAATCATTACAAGTAACCTCAAATCCACAAGTAAAGTTATACACTCCAAGGGTACAC
The DNA here is from genome assembly GCA_900067695.1 of Picea abies. Classification (NCBI taxonomy): domain Eukaryota; kingdom Viridiplantae; phylum Streptophyta; class Pinopsida; order Pinales; family Pinaceae; genus Picea; species Picea abies. The sequence goes on from CBVK0100286381.1 coordinate 1,451, forward strand.
ATGTCAAGCTCCAAGGTGATTCCATATGCAAGAAAGGATCTAATGTGAGGGTGCTTGAAGAGATGTGTCCAAAACTCCTACTCCAAGCCTACAAGGACTCCAATGCTCCACCTGATCTATGTGTTTCATCGATTCCACTCCACTTGCATGAACATTATCACAACATAGGTGTCCCCAATTCAACTCCATGCCTCCATGTAATAATCCAAACGAGGTAAAAAAACTAATGAGTAAGAAACCTCCAATGTGCAGGTCCTTCACAAATGCATCCAAGGGATAGTAATACACCATGTACACCAAATATCATAAATCACTCCCAAACATGGTGTAAACAATTTCATCCTCCATGAGGGTATGACACCTCTCCTCCTCAAGGCAAATAAAAGGCTCTTTGATGCAACAAATAAATGTAGCATGGATATAATGTTCCCTATGAGGTATTCTCACCTTGACTAAAGGTTTGGGAACTCCTGCATGCTTTCAAGCCTCCTTCAATGTCTAGGTGAGCCATCTTGGTCTCCTACATTATGGGGTAGAGCGTGAGGGCATATCAACCCCCAATATCACCTCATCTACTCTAAATCTAACTCATATTTAACCTCTAAAATAGTCTCTATAACAGCAAAATCCTCTCTCTCCTCAATCCCTAAAGGATAATCCTTTGAATTAGAAGACATCACATCCTCATCAAAATTCACATCTCTGCTCACCATGGTCTCTTGCTACGTTGGAATATTAATCCTATAATATTTTTAAGTATCATTATATCCAACAACACAAGTTGTTACCAAAACATCTCAAATATCCAAATAATGTTGAACAGTCGTGAAACTAAAGGAATATAACTCTAGATCATAAGAAAACAACCAAAATCCAACATCCCTTGAGTCATCATTATGGGCCAATATCATCGAACACCACATCATGAGTTGTTCAAGACATCCTGCAAATATAATCACATTTCCATATAATACCAATACAATTTAATCACATCTAAAAAAATCATAAAGATATAAATATACGCAAGTTAATTCGTTGATCCTAAAATACCAAGCTTTTGGTATAGGTAATAACCCATGCAGGGCCATTAACAACCTATGAATATGAGAATCCCTCTTATGTACCTCAAAACCTATGGAAACTGGCGCATTAACTTGAGATAGGTGTTTTCCTCTTTTTAATAGAATATTAAAGTAAGAATATCGTCAAGGTAACCTCCCTCTACCTGAGAGAATCCAATAGTCCTATCCATGTATTCTACAACACTCCCATCAATTGAAATCTTAGAATCAATCCTTGATTGCACAATAGGTTTAAAACCTATGCCCATGGAATCCTAGAATACATTATCTACATGTGCCTCCTCAAATATAGAAGGCTCTTCCAACCTCTCACAAGAATGTACAAGTTCTACTACATTAGAAAGTAAACTGTAAATTCCACCATCTCTCACCCCTCTAGCAAAATCCCTTAGACTAGATAAACTACAATCACTAATGGTGCAATGTTATCCCTCAAATGAAACTCTCCACTATATTTATATTACAAAATAAATTCAAAGAAGATTCTTCTTCACATCAAGAACCAATAAAAGATCACACAACTAAAGAACATCACTTGAAGGCATCTAGAAGGAGACGGAACCAACACATCTCACAGGATAAGTAGCATCATTACCAAGCTTCACACTCATGCCTCCATCTAGCTTCCAAAACCTATTGAATAATTACTTGTCATAATTAATATGTATCTAATCTCCAGTGTCCACATACCATCCATTACTAGGAATAGTGTTAGAAGATAAGAAAGAGACTATAGCCATATCCATCCTGAAAAAATAAACATTATGAAGAAGGCAAACCCTTTATAGTGTCCAAGAACTTCTCAAAAGTTACCTAGCTGGGTTTCACACGCAACAACCTTAATAATGTCAAGCAACTATTTCAGGTACACCATGGCTAAAATATCAATTTCCTCTTTCACCTAGAGTGATCTCATCCACAAAGATTTGATACCTTGTTGAAATTTCTTTGATCTAGATAAATTAATGAAACTTTAGAAATTTAATTGTTTTCCTAAAGGTTTCTCGAATCTTAACCCTATGAATTTGTATCCTTAGGGATATTATATAATATGATAAAATAACGGTAATACAGGACAATATTTCACCTCTTAACAACTCCAACCAACAAGGAACTCCAAGAGAAAATATACCGAATGTGTTCCAACAAGTTTCATCCCTCTAGGGAAATATAAACACTTATTAACTGAATATAAAATTCACTTTATAAAAATGGTAATTACAATATTAAATATTTTGTATATTTCTCCACATTAATGTTAAAAACTTAACAAATTCAACCTTAAATTATGTCAAATCAACGAGACAGACAAGTGCTAAAAATTAACAAATCATGAAGATAGTGATAGCGAAAAATAAAATATATAATAAGATAGTGATAGATAAATATGTACATATCATAACCTCTTCCCAAGTTTAGTACAATCCTCTATCTGTCTAAAACCCTAGTTAGGAAAAAACAAGAAAACCTTATTCAACACCAAGGAGCTCCAACAAGAAATTCCTCCTAAGTAAGATGTATCTTCTTCTCCACTTCTCAATAAGTATAATCTAGGATTTAATCACAAATCCCATCTCCAATGTCTCCAAGGGATGAAACCATAACCCTAGCATTCAACGTGCTCCAAAATCTTCTAGAAAACCCTAGCGTCTCTAAGATGAGAGAGATAAAGTATGTGCATGTGTGCACACACACACACACACACAAAAGTTCACTCTTCTATTGCATTTTAATACAATATGATTATGAAAATGAGTATATGTGAAAGTAATATATCCTTCCTCTATGTATATGATAGGTAAGGAGTCCAACAATACATATGTAAGCCTACAAAGCCACAAGTAGGCTTAAATATGTGATGCACTGCACTCTAAAGGTACACATGTCAAACTTCAAGATGATTTCATATGCAAGAAAATATTTGATGCAAGGACACTCCACAAGATGTGTCTAATGCTCCTCATCAAAAGGAATCTAAGACTCCTCCTAAGCCATGTGTTCCATTGGGTCCACTCCACTTCCATGAACACTATTGCAACTTGAGCATCCCCAGGTCAACTCCATGCCTCCATGAAAGAATATAATCCACCCCATGTTTTCTATGGTTCAACATCCTCCTCTATAATTCCAAAAACTCCACCTCTAATGTAAGGGATCCTATCAAGTAAGAAAACAATCTACATGTGACCATTATGTAGAATTTCCCAAGCTATTTGAAGATCTCCAATGCTCCAAGGAATAATTCCATGCAAGTATCCAATTGAGGTCAAGCAACCAAAGAGTAATCCACATCTAGTGTGCAAGTCTATCATGTACCATCCAATGGCTAATAATACACCATGTACCAAAAATCTCATAAATCACCCCCAAACATGGTGTAAACACTCTCATAGTAACCTTGAAAGCTAATAACAATCAGCAAAGAGGTATATGATTTAAATCCTATATCCTAATAGAATAAAAAAGAGGCATACAATTTTCATTCAACAGTGACAACTAATTGAAATATAGTTAGATATGACCTCTAATGTTGTATGGATCTTTTATTTTGAAATACAATGATTCATCTTACTCATTACCATGGGATGATTCATCTCCTCTCTATAAGCCGCAATCCTATAAGGAAGTTGGAATGGGCACAAGTCACCTCAAGGTTTGATAATTGTTGGATAATTTAGTCCACATTTGATAAAAACATCCTAAAATGCATTAGAATTTATTTTCCCTTACTTCGGTTTACCATGTGATGTAGATTGTGCATCCTTAGAATGACAGTGAGAGTATGTGTGAAGCCAATGATAGGAAAGAGGCTCATGTTCAATGAGAGTGACTACCTAATCCTAGAAACTAGGAAGCCTTGGGAAGTGGTTGACTTGAAAATTCCTACTAAATTTAACTGGGGTAAAAATCCTAAGGGGGGGAGAAGTAATTCACCTTTTACTCACTTTTTTACACTTGTAAGTCTAGCTCGAAGTCGAATTTCACCCAAGAATATTATATGGAATGAGAAGGCCAAGACCAATTCTTGGGGACCCTTGAGGGATTATAAAAAGGGGGTGAATCCCTATGGAGCGGGACTAACCTAGTAAGGGATGTGAGAACATTTTTCCTAAATAAGAAATCTAGTTCTTAATTGTGTTGTTGGGAGTAAATTGAATGTTACTCTAGCCCAGTTTGATTGGATTTATGAGGTTGGGAGTATATTATCCTACATGGGGGGTAACAATGCTCATCAATGCATGTATGTTGTTTATTTTGGTCCCTTGGGATGCCACTATAAAGTATTATATTGGCCTATTGAATGGAATTCATCATGTAAAATGACTTGAAAATTCCTACTATAGTTAACTAGGGTAAAATTCATAAGGGGAGAAATCTATAATTCACCTTTTAGCCACTTTTAGACACTTTAAATCTATCCCCGTGATTTTCTTTCAATAACAATCAATTACTCAAAAAATATATTACAAATATCATTGGCATGAGAAGGCAAGCTTCGGGTTATATCATGAATATTAGTGTTGACATTTTTCAAGCGTAAGGGGACTCTTCAAACATGATTTCCTTTTTTCAATTTTATAAGTGAAAGGATTATAGTAATCTATTTTACCCTTGATATAATATGACTTCCTACATGAATATAAAGCCCCAAAAACTAATTTTATGGGGATCTATCTTACTATTTTTGGAAAATATTAAAAATTCATGCCTTAGAATAACATCATAAAAATATTTCATATGTATACCATATGTGAAAATGAGTGGATGAAAAGGTTCTAAATTGCCCTAATTATATCCCAATTCTTGACTCATTTATGGTACAATTAGACCATATATGAATATGGCAGTTGAATTTGTAGGGATATTAGTAGGCACAACTAACATCAAATGCATCAACTCGCCACTCTCAAATATTCATAATCCATATGGTGTTGCTTGTGGGCCCTCATTATGTGATACAAAACCTATTATTTTGAAATTTATATATGCCTTTTTTTCCTATGGTTAGAAGTGTTAGGTATGATTGTTATTTGGAGATATAATGAATGCTACAAATCTATATTTTGTAGAAATCACGGCCTCATTGAAGGAACTTGGTGCTAATAAGAAACCAAGTACTATTTATATTGAAGGAGAATCATTGATTAGTGACAAGAGAACTATTGTTGATCTAAAATAGATCTATGAAGTTACCATTGAATTTATTGACGTTCTAGAATGGGGAGATTAGAATTTAGGACATATAAGATATGTTCTTGATTTTTTCAAATTGTGATACCTCAACTTCTAGCACATTTTTTTCCTTACTACAACTAAATATTACCAAAGATTTGTGGCTATGGAAAATTTTTCTTCTCATTGAGATTTTTCCAATGAACTAATATGATCCTAAAATAGATCGCATATGTGAAAGTTATGGTCTCGACAAGATACCCATCAGTATTCCTCCCATAGGTACATGTGGAAGATATTTCAACCCCCTATGACTCATCCATTTAGGGTTAGTAATGTCTAAAGGAAAATAGATAATCCTATAAGTGACATGAAGGTTCCAAGTGGGTATCAAAACCCTAAATCTAACCCTATTTCTTGAGAATGAGACAAAACCCTTTTCAAAATAATGTGAATTGCATAAGAGATCTAAATATATTGAGGTTCCAAGCGAATAGAAGGAATAAATGAATATATAAAAAGAAAACTCTAGTAACTAACCTTATTATCACCTATTTAATGTGGAAGTAAAGATCAATATCAAGCCCTACAAAGGTGAGGTAGAAATAGTTAAGTTGAATTTTGGACACAACAATTAGAAATATATTTCAGTGTGCACAATTTATGGGAGGAGTTGAAAGTATAATTCATCGGACTCAACCTAAAAATAAATACACAATTGGTGGGAAAGATACACCAAGGTCCTTAAGTTGGATGGAAACCCACTAGTAACTGAGTGGGAGGTATTAAAAGACATTCTCAAGTCCCAATTTCACCCTATTGGGTATGAAGAGGACCAAAGGATTAAATGGAACTATTACTAATAATGATAAGTAAAATGTATCACAAGAGTACACTTTAGAGTTGTAGAAGCAAGCCAATCAGTTGGGGACAAATTCCATGAACCTTGACATGGTCATCAAGTACTTAAGTGGTCTTCATTGTCACATAAGAAATAAAGTTATGATATTCAAACCTATTTCCATAGATGTGGCCTATGTGCAAGTCCAAAACATTGAATTTGACAAGGAAAGGGATAGATAATTTGTTAGAATAAGTTAGGAACTAGCATGAGATTCTAATCAAGGGGAGAAGAATAAGGGGAAAGACAAAAATAGGAATATTGTCACCACTACACGTGTGCAAGGACCCTAACAACCACTATAATAACCATTGTAACACTTACACTAACACTAAAGAAGCATGTTGGAAATTGCATCCATAGATAAATCTAAAGAACCACAAGTAGTATATGTCTAAGAAGAAAAGTATATTCTCATGGAAGTGGGAAAGAATATAGAAATAAGATTGAATGTCAATGAGAAAATTTCCTACACAATAGTGTAGGAGGAGGTGAACTTGAGTAGACACCATCACAAAGAGGAGAAGGAAATGAAGAATTTGTTCCATTTTAAGATTTAAATTAAGAATAAGGTTGATGAAATATTTGAGTGTGTTTCATGAGATAACCTCATTTTAAAGGACTTGGTAAGTAATTTTGGTTTAGAGATGCATCATTTCTCTCATCCATACTATTTGGGTCGGTGAATAAGGATGCATATTTAAAAGTTACCAAGTCATGTATGCTTAGATTAATTTCTATCAATGAAAATAGTTTTGATGAAATATAAGTCTATATAACACCTCTTGATGTATGTGGTTTAGTGTTTGGTAGTCCCTACATGTATATGAGGGATGCCATCTTCATGAGAAGGTAAAACCAATACATCCTGATCAAGAATGGTAAATATTTTATTATCAATTTACATAATGGGAATTATAAGATCTCTCTAGTGAATAAACATCAAGCTAAGAGGTTGATTAGATCAAGAAATAAGTATGCACTTTGCTTATTGTGGAAGATCTAGAAATATATTGATTCAAAGGGTGTGAATCCATGCTTGGAAGGATGTAGAAAAAAACAAAAGCATAATATGCAATATATTTTACAAGTGCACAAAGAAGTGTTCCAAGAGACAAAAGGTATGCCACCCAATATGGAAGTGGATCATGAGATGCAGTTATTTCCATATTCTCATTTACCAAACATAGGATTGTACAAACAATTCAAATTGGAGTCAATTGAAGTGAAGAAATGATTTCAAGACATGTTGGAACCAGGATGGGAATTGGAGAATATGGGTTGACTATAGATATCTAAACAATATCACTCTCAAGAATTAGTACCATTTTCCATGGATCAATGAATTGTTAGAATAGTTGTAGCATTAAAAGTACTTCACTAAGTTGGATTTGAAATTTGGATATCATCAAGTCTAGATCAAGGAAGAAAACACTTGGAATAATTCTTTCAAGACTTATGTATAAGTCATTACTAATTCCTTTTGGTTCGATTAATACACTATCTAATTTATTTGTTTAATGAATGATGCATTGAAACAATTCATAGATTCATTTATCATAGTATATCATTGGCTCTGAAAGAATCCATTGGAAGTTCAACAAGTAGGCCAATAATATATTTCACTAATATAAACAATTTCAATACCCTAGAAAGGATGAGGTCTCAGCCAAGAAACTAGTGAACGTTACAAAGATGGATTTAATTAATAAATAAAGTAGACATGAACCATAACCATGAAATAAACCCTCATATATAATTCACCATCTAGAAAAGACAACGCATGAAAAGACAATAAATAGAAATTACAATGATTATAAATTTTAGGAGGGACTAACACAAAATTCATTCCATTTCATTCCAAAAGAGACATTACATATAATTAGCCTTATCACTCCTTAAAAAAACAATAATAATATATATTCTTAACAACACTTTCAATTAGCACCTAGTAACGAAAACCAGTAACTACAACTATGAAACCCAAATATTCCCTCTCTACCCCTATATATACATCTTGGATTGGTTACAAAATGGTACAACCATTACAAAACTCATTTCTTGAAATGTGTGAAAGACAACCTTACACAGTGCACAAGCAACCTACTAGTAGTTCACCAACATAGTGCACAACTTGAAACCAAGGCGTGCAAACTCCAATATCACAAAGAAGTCCCAAAGTTGTAGAATAAGGTGCCAACAGGTTCCCAACACAAATTTGTGTCTCATCATTGAGACAATTGAGATTAATCCTAAAAAATAGGACCCAAAGATGGAAGCTCTAGATTCATCTACTTGTGCAAGTTATTAAATGTCTTGGTCACAATTGTACAAAAAGAGTTAATGTTCTAAACACGATGATCAAATTTTTAAACTAACTCCTCAATATTGGCATAGAGAAAGGCTTCAACTTCTCAAATATTTGAATTCCTTTTACTGCAAGCTCTTGGGACTCAAGCAAATCGGTATACTTCTTTTGAGAAATTTGCTAGAAAAGTGTCGATTTTCCAATGAATTGATGCTAGTTAGCATGGACTATTGTGATCTATTTTGATAAATCTATTATATCTTCCATATTAGTTGTGCATGCATTGATTGTAAGCTCTTTCAAAATTTTCTACTTCTTTACCACCTAGGTCTCTATAGTCATAATGTTATTTTCCTTTTCTTGAACCTAAGGTAGATTCTACAAATTACTCCATCGCTAAAAACTAGAATCTACCAAACCTAAAATATTGGTTGTGTCATTATTTAGTATTTGAAATGTATATTCGGTGTCATTCAATTTCTACTATAATTTCTTATGCTCCTAGGTCACTACTTTCTAAAGGTGTTCCTTCAATTCCTTGTTCCTCGTACATATAGTGTAATATTTGTGTTTGATTTTGGAAAAAATTTCCTTTCTAATGGAAGGAGTAGGTTTATAAGGGCGTACTACAACTTCATCACATAATTCATCTATTTCCTACATTAATTATTCTTTTTTTGCTATCTCCTACACATTTTTATGTATCATGTTCTTATATGCACTACCAAGGGCTTGGTGTCAATCATCCATCTCCTTCATCATCACACCAATGTACTAGTGAATATCTATTGAGGGGATAGTAGATAGGATAACTCAACCTTAGTGATTTATTGATACCTCTCTCTTAAGGATATAACCTCATGAGTTGTAGGGCCCAAGGGGTTAAGTTGTATTATTCTTATAATGATCTTTGGTCCTTGGTGCAATCCACATCCAAGAGTTGGTGTTAAAATAATTGATCTAGGATCTTTTCATCGTGACTTATAAAGAATTGTATTAAATGAGCATAAATTAAAGTGCACCATTAAAGAAGGGAAAACTTTAAAATGAAGAGATATAAGCATCAGATCTGAACATAAAAACTTGATAACGGAGTTTGTCCCTGGTGGACTACGTCTCTGGGTCCTACTCTCAAATGGGTAGGCTCTTTCATTAACTCAGTAAAATAATTTGGCAAATAATTGAATATACATCATTCTGAAATCAAGTTGCAGAAATAATGCTCAGATCAGAAAACAAAAATCACCATTGGATTTGTGGTGTCGAATTACCCAAAAATGACTCTCTCCATGCTCTAATCCGACTCTGGCACTCCCAGGCCCAAGAGAAATGTTGTCTCGATTTTTGTGCCCTCTACAACCTGCAATTATGAAATTTTATGTCTCGTAATCTGTTCTTGTGGTCGTACGATACGGTCACACCTCTCGCCCTGGCTCTAGGCAAATTGCAATTTTCAAATAATGCAACGGACGGATGCAACACCGTGTGACGCATTGGTTAGGGTGGAATTATTAAAGCGTTAGGTAAGGCGGAGGTTCCAGGATCGAACCCACCGGACTCCATTTTGGGTGTTTGTTTATGTGTGTGTGTGTGTGTGTGTGTGTGTGTGTGTGTGTGTGTGTGTGTGTGTGTGTGTGTGTGTTCATTGGCTTCTCCACTAACTATATCAATTCCGCTATTGAAACGTCCACCATTGGCTAACATTGGCGTGGTGCGCCAGATTTGGCGGACCCGCCATATCTTTTTTTAAAAACAAAATTTGTTCATGGGTCAACATTGGACATTTCCCAGGCTTCCACGTGTCTCCAGATGATTGGGCCATGTAGCACCCAATGATATGCCCACCTGTATATTGACGTGCTTCCCAGTCACTCTGTACTAACACATGGCGCTTCTCGGATGGTGCCATGTGGCATCACCTAGGGGTGCCACATGGCACTTTTCTTTTGGTCCACATGGACCCCTGAAAAGCCTAATGGTGGGTGACATGTGGCATTCTCTAGTGTTTCCATGTGGCATGTTGATGTCAGCATTTTGTATGATGATGTCACTCTGTCATGTCAGTTGCTGACATCATGTTGACATCAGTAGTACGGATGATGATGTGTCCCTTGTTGATTGGCCATGTTTGACCGCAACTTTGATCGCGAATATCTTTCAAACCATAACTTTGTTTGACGAGCCATTTGTTTCATTAGAAATATTTCGATGTGCTCTTCATGATCATGTCATTTTCACTGAGTTTTGGGAACTTTGAATTATTTCCTTTTCTTTTTCTGCTGGAGCCATTCTGAGCATTTTGAGTTGCCTCTGTGAGTTATGAGTTATTCTTATCCTTCTCTGGATCCCTTTTGGATCACGCCTTCCCACTGAGATCTTTTTGGACCACCAAAAGCTTTCATCAATCAAATGGTAAGTAAGGGAAAATTCCCCTCACTTTGTCCTTCTCGATCCACTTTGCCTTGCTTGGATGTGTGCCTTTTAAGCCTACTCGAAGATAATCAACATTACCCTTGTGTGAAGTCCTCATCCTCCTGTCTAGGATGATATCTTCGTGTAGCTCATACAATTACTCAGGTGCAAACTCATCAACTAATGGTATTGAAACTTCCTCATCTTGATCCATGATCATGGGAGGCTCAAAAAGTTTCAAGTTCTCAATGTTCATAACTAAGTAAATCTGCATATAAGGTGGAATATCCAAACAAAAATCATCGGTACCACTTTTCCCCAAGATAGTGAAGGGTCCATAATGAATGGGCTTGAGTTTCTTGCCTTCACCCTTCAATCTCTCCTTGTTGATGTGAAGCCATACCCGGTCTCCAACCTGGAAATGATGATCAACCCTATGATTGTCATGTCGAGCTTTATATTGTGCTTGACATTTCTCCAATTGTTCCCTGATTGCCTAGTGTATCTGTCGAATCCCCTTAATGAACTTGTGGGCTCTGTCCTCTTTTCATTCATCATTTACATCGGCATCTCTCCCGTACATCAAGTCCAAAGGAACCTTTGGCAGGTACCCAAAACATGTCTCAAAAGGTGAATTATGAGTGGATGAATGTAAAGCTCAGTTGTATGCATGTTATACATAGGGTATTTTTTCATCCCATACCTTGGTACACTTGCTACAGCAGCCTCGAAGAAAAAGTGCCATTGTTCGGTTTACCACCTTTGTTTGTCCGTCGGACTGTGGATGGAAAGCATTGCTCCTCTTCAATTTTGTGTCCATCATTCTCCACAAGCTAGTCTAAAAGTCCCCAAGGAATCGATTATCTCGATCTTAGAGGATAGATGTGGGTGATCCAAAGTGAACCCAAACATGTTGAAAGAAGAGATTAGTAGCCTACTCAGCAGTGATCTGCTTTTTACAAGGCATCAAGATACACATCTTGTTGAACCTATCCACTACAACATACAAATAATCATGACCCCCTTTGGTCATGGGTAAACCCCCTACAAAATCCATGGATATACTTCCCCATGGATAGGATGGAACAGGAAGTGGTGATTATAGACCCACTTTTCTATTAGTGGGCTTACAAGTAGAACACATCACACACCCCTTTACATATTTAGTTACAATTTCTTTCATTTGAGGCCAGTAACAAAACCTTTGTAAATGAGCCATAGTTTTTCCTACCCAAAAATGCCCATAAACAAGAGAAGTATGAGCTTCTAGTAGTGTCGAGATTGTTGCAATTTGGTTTGTGCTTGAAGATACTGTAAGGGTTGGTGATCTGTATGTATAATGGTTACCTTCCCTAACAAGTAGTGCTCCCATTTCTTTACACTCTGGACTAATGCATAGAAATCTTTATCATATGTAGGATAGTTAACAACATCATGGTTAAAAGTTTCTTAATGGTAACAGATAGGCTTACGATATTGCATTAGTACTCCACCCATTGCGTATCCACTGGAATATGTATCGATCTCAAAAGGTTGTTGAAGATTCGACAGTGCTAGTACTAGTGCGGTACTAATCTTTCCCTTCAAAGTGTCGAAAGATTTTTGTTGCTTTCCTTCCCACTTAAAATTGTTCTTCACACTGGTTAAGGCATGTAGAGGAGCTGCTATGAAGGAGAAGTTGGGAATGAATCTCCTGCAATATTGGACTACACCTAAGAAGTTTCGAACTTTGATTACACTTTTTGGCTCAAACCAATTTACAATTACATCAACTTTAGAACGGTCAATTTTCAATTGTCATCCTCCTACAACATGACCTAAGTATACAAGTGCAGTCTTGCCAAATTCACATTTAGACAATTTTACATACATCTTTTCCCTTTGCAAAGTATCCAATACTTTCTTTACATGTCTCACATGATCATCCCATGTCCCACTAAAAACAAGAATGTATTATAAATATACAATCACAAAGTCATCTATGAAACGCCTGAATACATCATTCATCACACGCATGAAAGTTGTCGAAGCATTACAAAGCCCAAACGGCATAACCAACCACTCAAACAATCCCTTTTTGGTTTTAAAGGTGGTTTTCCATGCATCATGTTTTGTGACTCTGATTTGATGATATCCACTGTGCAAATACAACTTAGTGAAATAGACAGCATTCTTCAATTGATCAAGTACATCATTTATGTGAGGAAGAGGGTATCGATTTTTCACCATGATTTTATTTAAGGCTTGTTAATAGACACACATTCACCATGTGCCATCTTTCTTTGGCACCATCATGATCGGAGAACCACAAGGAGATGAACTGGGCCTGATGACCCCTTGATCCAATAAGCCCTGTACCTTCTTCTTGATCTCTGCCATCCCCACAAATGACATTAGGAAGAGGAGAATCATGCTGAAGATATATCTCATGTTGGATTTCCCTCTTAAGGGGTAATCCATCTGGTTCCTAAAAAATATCATCATACTTAGAAACAATATCAATTAATTCCTTTTTATGAGATGAATCACAACCTTGGAAAGTGTCAGATGTCCTGACATGTTTATCTCTGACGACCATGAGTACATATCTCTTATTAGTGTTTATGAGTCTTTTCATTTGCCCTGCACTAACAAGTGTTGTATTTACCCTCATGCAATGAGCTCTAACAATATATTCCACTCCCCCCTTAGTAAGGTGGTATTTGTTCTCATGACGAAAGAAGACTGATTTTCTATCATAAAGATAAGGACTTCCCAACACTATGCCACACATATCAAGTGGTACAACATCCAAATCAACTTCATCAATCAATTTTGAAGCAATAGCAAATATGATCCTACATTGTTTGGTGACATTAAGTTTTTCTTTGTCACATAGCTAACCAAGAGGATAAGGCTTCGGATGTGGTTTCGTTTCAAGACCCATTTTCTTGACAAGTGCTTCAGATATTAAGTTTACTTGGGAACCTGGATCAAATATTGTATCTATCTTAGTATGTTTAGATACAACTCTTATGTGAAATATCTCGTTCCTCTTTCATTCATCAACATGAGATTCATCATTAGAACTAGAACTAGCATGAAGAGAATATTTACCTTGTACTCCAACTGTTGTGATATTTCCTTCATCTCCTGAATCAAAACCAAGATCTTGATGTACCATAGAAACAACCTTTGTCTTCCCCTTTCCACTAAATTGTTTCAGTTTCTTTTATAGATGTAGTTTCCAACAATGTTCTTCATCATGATCGCTCTTCTTGCAATGAATGCAAGATGGTTTTCCTCCTTGTTTCGTCACTATAGTGGTCTTATTGTCCTTCCTTTTAATCTTCTTAAAAGTCTTATGTGGGAAATTGGAAGGTTTCTTCATGGGATCTTCTTGAACATGTTTCCCCATGTTCTCAAGGTGAGTGGATTGCACACAAACTTCATCAAGACTAGTGGGGTTAAACAAGAGAAAAGTATGTTGAATATAATTGTGAAGTGCACCAATATACTTCATTAAAGTCTCATAAGAATCCAAAGGAATGTTCAATGCAACATCTTTCTTCATAAATTCTTCTATGAAACTTTGTACAGTTTGTCCTTTACTTTGCCTTAAAGTTTTCCATTCCATCATTGATTTATGTAAATATCCTAATGGATAAAATTGCTTCCTCATTGGTGATTTAAATTATGACCATGAGGAAATAAGCTTACCACACTTACCTATGTCCTGAAGCTTTCTCTCCCACCATATGAGAGCAGTGCCTTCCAACCGAAGAGAAGCCATTTGCACTTTAACTTCCTCTTCATCTATATGATGGACACGGCAATACACTTCAACCTGTTGGATCCAATTATCTAGCTTTTTCGGATTAGCATCTCCATTAAACGTAGGTAAAGAAAATTTTACATCAAGCTTTAATATTGGTTTCTTAAAAGAGGATTTATGGTAATGATGAGCATGATGAGAATGCTCAGAGGAAGAAGAACTAGAACTCGAAGGTGAAGATGGAGGCTCAAGAGGATCTCCTCCAGCCCCTTGGTTTACCAAAGCATCATCATCTGCATGTGCTTCCTTTTTCTTCCATTTCTTATTCATCCTCTTCTTGTAATCTCCATACATTCGCTCAACCATTTCTGACATGCGATAAAAGGCCATGTGAAATTTTTTCTCATGTTCATCGCGTTTGTCCTCTTTTGCCATTTTCTTCCTTCTAGATACACAACCAACTTCGGGATTGAAAGTATTTAGAGTTCCTTCACCCTTCTTATGCTTGGCCCTAGTAATAATTCACACTCAACAATTCAAGTCAAAGACGACTGCTCTGATACCAACATGATCTGAGATCTTTTCATTGTGACTTATAAAGAATTGTATTAAATGAGCATAAATTAAAGTGCACCATTAAAGAAGGGAAAACTTAAAAATTAAGAGACATGAGCATCAGATCTGAACACAAAAACTTGATAACAGAGTTCATCCCTGGTGGACTACGTCTTTGGTTTCTTCTCAAATGGGTAGGCTCTTTCATTAACTCAACAAAATAATTTGGCAAATACCTGAATATACATCATTCTGAAATCAAGTTGCAGAAATAATGCTCAGATCAGAAAACAAACATCACCATTGGATTCGTGGCATTGAATTACCCAAAAAATATTGTCTCCATGCTCTAATATTACTTTGGCACTCCCAAGCCCAAGAGAAATTATGTCTTGGTTTCCCTTCCCTCTATGACCTACAATTATGACAGTCTTTGCCTCATAATCCATGCCTGCAGTCGTATGGTATGGTCGCGCCTCTCCCAACAGCTATGGGCGGATTGCGATTTTAAAATAATGAAACTAGTGAATATACCAAGAAACACCATGTGGCGCATTGGTTAGAGTGGAATTATTAAAGAGTTGGGTAAGGAGGAGGTTCCAGGGTCGAACCCACCGGACTCCATTTTGGGTGTTTGTTTGTATGTGTGTGTGTGTGTATGTGTGTGTGTGTGTGTGCGTGGTCCGCCAGATTTGGCGGACCTGCCATATCTTTTTTTTAAAACAAAATTTGCTCATGGATCAACATTGGACATTTCTCGGGCTGCCACGTGTCGCCCAATGATTGGGCCATGTGGTGTTGATTGATACACCCACCTGTACGCTGACATGTTTCCCAGTCACTTCGTACTGACACATGGTACTTCCCGAATTGTGCCACATGGTGTCGTCTAGGGGTGCCACGTGGCACTTTTCTATTGGTCCACATGGACCCCTGAAAATCCCAATGGCAAGTGACACATGATAGCCTCTGGTGCTGCCACATGGCATGATAATGTCAGCATTCTGTATGATGACATAACCCTACCATGTCAGTTGTTAACGTCAGCAGTACGGATGATGATGTGTCCCCTGTTGACTAGCCATGTTTGACCACAACTTTGACCGTGAATATCTTTCAAACTGTAACTCTGTTTGACGAGTCGTTTACGTCATTAGAAATCTTGTGACACGCTCTTTGCGGTCATCCCATTTTCACTAAGTTTTGGGAAATTTGAATTTTTTCCCTTTCTCTATCTGTTGGAGCCATTCTGAGCATTTTAAGTTTCCTTTGTGAGTTCTGAGTTATTATTAGCCTTCTCTGGATCCCTTTTGGATCAATAATGCATTGAGTTTAAGTTAAGTGTCATGGTGATGAAGTTTCTTTGTCCAATGTCTCTCCTAATGATAAAAGGTTCCTTAAGTCTCATAGCTAATGTGAAGTATCTTGATGGATTATTCAATGGACTTATAGATAGGAATCCAAACTATCAACTATCTTCTATCTGCTATACTTTTTTGGGTAGAGGGGACTTCATGGCCATCTACGTGAAATATTTTTTCTACTTCAAAATTATCTTTGCATCGCTTTCTTCTCCTTCCTTAGGTATCTCTATATTCTTTGACTTCAACAAATTTATCTAGATTAATATCTTCTACTTTTCATATGTAGGCAATGTTTCTCATGGTGTTGAACCAATATAGCGATGTGTGTTATATTCTTTCCCCTTGAGGTATTTTTTCTTTTACTATAAGGATGCAGTAGGATCTAGGTATTTCATGCATGGAGTATTCATACCAATCGTTCTCTTGATTATCTTCTTCCAAACTAAAATGGACTCTTTCTTAGCTTCTTCCTCTTCCTTGCACCGATTCTCCTCTTCTTCCTACTCTCTTTTTATTTCATGTTGGATAAGGCATGGGGATTCTTGAACTACTATAGGATTTCTCTATTGAGATAGTGATTTTGATTTTTCTCCTTTACCTTTAGCTTTCTTCTTCCTGCTTTGGGATCTTTAATTTCAACAATTTCTACATTAGAATCTTGTCTTGGGTGTAGTAGTTATAACCATTCTACTAAAACTGACTGAGTATCCTCTTTAGTGATATTTTATGCTACGATTTTTTTAGGTGGCTCTGGATTTACATAGGGAATCAAGAGAACATTATGTATATCAACTTCAAAATCAATAAAATCGTCATACTTGTATACAAGATGGTAAGAAATCTGGAAGGATTTTATGGTCTCATGTATCATGAGAGTCTACCATCATTGAAAGGCCTAATTTGTCTCTACTTAATGGGCCTTATCCTTTGAAAACTACCAAATGTTGGACTCCAATGCAAGGAATGTCTCTATCACTTAAGTGTTAAATGAATTGTGTTTAGGTGATTTCCATAATATCATCACCAAGAGTAGAATAACCCAACTGTAATGGAAATATTTCACTAAATTCTAGGCTTCTAAACAATCTATGATGAATTCGTTAAAAAATTACCTGGATCAAGAAATATTTATACCATGTGCACACATTTATTCTACATGAATAACTCCAATTGGGCACTCATATTTACACTTTATCACTACTTAATAGGATAATAGTTGAGTAGAAAAACAAAGAAACCTATTATCAATAGAAAATGTGATAGTGTCATGGGAAAAAGGATGATTGCCACACTTATTGTAAATTTCTTATGTGTTAAATGCCCTTCTCTAAAATCACATCACTCTCATATTCTCCTACCTTGGGTAATCCTAAAATTATATGCATAGCATCTGGATCTAAATAATAAATCTTATCCATCCATAAATATCCATAGAAGTCTACATGAAAGGAACATAGAGGGAGATGATAGGAGTATGACCAAAATGTGGAATTCCAGGTAGAGTTTGGAACAATTTATGGGCATAGAGTTTTGGAATTATATCTTTAGTACCATCTTGTAATGTATTCAAATTTGTGTACTAGATGAAATTATACTCTAGGAACCTATTAGCATTTTGCATGTCATAATATAAAAAACCCACAATCATAACCTTACCCAATAAAAACTATCAAATTAACCTTCTCGTGCACCTCTATGACTGGTATGTTCACTTCCTTATGTGCTTTCTACTCTCGTATGGCATTTGGTTTCAACAAGGACACCATTATTTTCTATTAGAAATCTTTGTATCTACTCAAGCTTAAGACCACTCCCACAGTGATACACTTAATCACAACCTTCACTCTTCCAATTCATTAAACTTTTGATGTCTAATTGCATCCCCTTGACTCCCTCTTATAGCAATCAAGGAAAGATTTTTCATTAAATGAACTTTCCATTCCTCTATCTATCTTCTACAACAATTTCGAAATTTCGTTAAATGAAAATTAAGTCTAAGACTCATTACATCAAAACTTATAATTAGACTTACCATCAACTTTGAGTTCTAATTTCCCACTACCATTATCAACCCATAACCATTATATCAAGACATCACATCACAAGGGGGACTCATGGGTTGTTTATTGAAAATAATGTACTTTATAATTAAAATACAACATTTCCACCAAAATTTCTATGCTTTTCACTTCAAATAAATTCAATTTAAAATAAAAACACACCTTTTATTCACCTACTACTTTTACTTCTACTATATTGCATCCCAATGTTCATTGCTTCATGTGGGTTCCATCAACGCACCCCATTAGGTCCATAGTAGGGATTAAATTGGCTTCCATTGACCAACCCTTTCATCTAATTATGTCAACGACATTTAGCTAAACTATGTGATGTGTGCAATACAGAAGGGTCCTAACTAGTGGATCTTCAACTTCCCAAGATTCTTCAAAAAATTGTTATCATATAATAGGATGAGTGTACTAATTTCTAGAGTCTTACCTTTTATATTTCTATCATGCCAATGCTTTTACCTTTGTTTCTCCACTATTTGATTAAAAATTGCAATAAAACAATCCTCTTCCAATTCCATTAATCCATTCAATATACCTTCCAAAGATTCTTCATCAGAAATTCTAGTAAACACAATAATTTTGAGACTAGGGATTATAAATTCCATGGGCATTAGTGCCTCTTTTCCATACACAATCTTAAAGGGGGCATGTGTAGTTCATATTTTACATTTTTTCTTATAAGCCCATAGAAAGAGAAACCCATTATCGTACCATTATGATTACAATGTGAAAATACCCAATGAAGAGAAGGGTTTTGTGTGGTTGACTCATAACTATGGGTTTGTGGTTATGAAGAGAAGGGTTTTGTGTGGTTGACTCATAACTATGGGTTTGTGGTTAAACCATAACCTATTTGACAATGGCATTGTACATGGGTAGAAAAACAAATAAATTTTAATAAAATCCCATAATTTAAAAAATAATATGGAAATATCGTGACTTTGGAGGCTATGAACATCCTTCTACAAATATATTCATAACTTCTGCTACAAGTGATGAAATCCAATTTCGTCGAAGACCCATTTGATATATTGAAGAGAAATTTCCATCGGTATATGGAACTTGTTCCGAGGTGCCCCATGGAGTGAGAAAAACTAGGCCGAATTTGAAGGGCACGTGGTCACGCTGGTTACAGACATGCATTGCTTCAAACAAAGATATCTCATAAAACAGACAACGAAATGAAATTCTGCAAAATACCCATTTGAGATATTAAAGAGATATTTCCATCCATATGTGGAGCTCCTTCTGTAGTTTCTTTATTAGGGAGAAAAATACCTTTGAATATGGTGGTATGCGCGGCCTCCATAGGTCAAATACATGTTGATATTCAATCGATGATATCTCTCAAACCAAGACGCAAAATGAGATTCTGTAAAATACCCATTTGAGATATTGAAGAGATATCTCCAGTCTTATGTATAACACCTTCTGTATTTTCCTGAGAAGGGAGAAACATCTCGTTGAATATGGTGGTATTGTTTGGATATGTGTTATATTCTTTGTCGGGCGCGCAGGGGGGTTAGAGGGGGTAGTGGCCCCCCCTTTGGGGGTGCAGGGGGGCGATGCCCCCCGCGTGGGGGTTTGGGGGCAACGCCCCTGAAAAAAAAAATTACGACTCGAGAAACATGTCACATATTTAGGTGGTTTTTCAACACATGGTTTTTCGGTTAAGGACTTAGGGTTTTGGACTAATCCAGGTCATTGGGTTAGGGTTTTGGATGTCATTGGCTCCTATATGTATATTGTTTTGTAAACAATGTATGACATATGAATGAATATAGAATATGTTGGTTTTCCCAGTTTGGGTTTCCAGGGGAAAAATCTCTAAGTAATGTTTGTATTTTCCATTGTATCTTTTCTATTCTTTTACTGAATATTTGTTTGCAATAGATATTGTACAAGGTTAAAATATACAGGTACGCGCGGCCTCCTTGAGTCAAATACATGCTGAGATTCAATCAATGATATCTCTCAAACCAGGAAACCAAATGAGATTCCGTGAAATACCCATTTGAGATATTGAAGATATATTTCCAATGAGATATGGTAGAGCTTACTAAATGTTATGTAGAGGTCACATCACCTATTTGAAGTTGGTTGAGTGTAGAGGGCCACAAAATATGCCAAGGGTTTGTAGAGTAGCATGGGATATTGTAGAGGTTGTAGAACCTTTGTGGGCAGCATGAACACCCTGCTAATTTGTTGAAATTGTTGCAGACCAATGGATCTGGTGAATCCATGTATTGATGTAGTGAATCCATGTATGGTTCTCCTTGTAATGGTGAACAAAGATCTGAGAGTAAAAACAAATCCTTGTAGTGCTTGTGGACCAATTGTGATGCTTATCGTGTATGTCTTGGCAAATGGATTCTGATAGTACCAAAAGGAGTTTGGTGATTGTTGCAAATGTTTGAACCCGAAACATGCTTCAAACCCTTGTTCTGATGGAGAGTGTACCTGCTATGATACCATTGATCTAGATCTCAGGAGCTGAGATCTAGATGGTTTGAATGCCGAGAGAGGAGGAGCTTAGATGTGCCAATCTTGCATAAAACGAAGAATGGAAAAAAAAAACATGTAAATGAAGTACTTGGGAGGCGAGGCTAAAAGAGGAGACTCACCTCTAAAATTAATTACTAGTAAAACACTCAGAGCTAATTAATCTCACAATGAACAATAGAAAATATGAGAGAAGTCAAAATGAGTAACTTGATATTATGAGAAGGCTTGCTAGGACTTTATATAGAATTACAAAATGGTCCATTGGACAAAGTCAAAAAGAG
>CBVK0100286382.1:0-22856 GCA_900067695.1 Picea abies
CCAACAGATGTGCGCTTAAGTACCACTTGTATTTCCTACGTGTATGAATCCCTCAACCAGGGGTTTATGCATGTAATGACAGATCTCTGTGGCTTAAAGATGTCGGAATACGTCTACCCTGAAAAAAAATTAACCCACACTTTTTTCCGAGGAAAGTGCTCTGATACCACTTGTAATATACCAAATATAAAATGTATGCAAAATTGAAATGAAATGCTAGTAATGGTAGAATAACAGCAATATAACCAGAACATTCACCACAATAACACTGAAATGATATAAGAATAAAAACATAAATAACACTTTGAATCTGAAAGCAATGTTCACGGGCCTCTTCGAGGGGGCAACCTCCAATTGAGTAGAGCTCTATTACAATAATATCCAAGCTAGGGTTCTCATACCCTCAACTCCTATTTATACTAAAAGAAGCATCTAGAGGAAGATCCTTCTAGAAGCGGAAGCTTCTATTAGGTCTTCTTACATCCGCCTTATTCTAATTTATTGAAAGGCCTTATTAATATTGACCTTTATTACATCCAAATATATTGTTCTACCTATGTGCGGGTTAGGACCCCAAAACTTCTCTATCATGTTGCTTAACCAGATGTTTCAACCACCCATGTCCATGTCTATGGCTTTGCTCTTGGTTCTCTTCGATCTAACTATGAGTATGAGTTGTTTTATGAGAAGACTTGTGGGGTGGTATGGACATGTCACCTAGGAAGGCAGTGAGGCAGTGATGCATGGCGATGGGAAGGCTATTCATATGGTCCAGTGTCAGAGCCAACAAATGAGCCACTGTTGTCATAGCCATGATTATTATTCAACAAAAAATATCATTGTAGGAACAATGAAACATATCATTGTATCTAAAACTTAGGTTAAGACTTATAATATACTAAAACTAAAAACTTAATATACTAAAACTTAGATAGAAATTAATATACTAAAAACTTAGGCTATCTAATATAGCTCGGAAATAAGACCAACAATAAGACTGTGATCTTTTTAGCCAATAATATCTTCAAAAAAATCAACTTAAATAATATAAAAAAAATAACTATTTTCTTTTACTATGTAGAAGTTTGGAAAGAAAAAAAATGTTTAAAGTCAAACTCCAAGCTAATTGAAGGTCAAAGTTGTATCGAATGCTAGAGTCCCTACTTGCCTTTAGCGGGGACTAATAAATAAGGGAAAGACAAAAACAAGGAAGAAGTGCATTTATGTCAACTCAAACATGCATCACCAAAATAAAATATTATCTCTTTTTACTACAATTACACAAATTCATATGAAGATAAACATATTTACCTTCGCATGAAGATTCCTTTTTATCTCTAATTATTTTTCATATTTATATTTAGAATTTTTGATATATTTTGCTAAAGATTTTTATCAATAATTCTCATTGTTTACATCCTCATTCAAAGATCCTACATTACTTTGCATGTTGACCCAATTGACTCAATTCATTAAACATTTCATTACACAAATTCATATGAAAATCTTTATCTTCACATGAAGATTCATTTTTATCTATAATTGTTTTTCCTATTTATGTTTCAAACTTGTGATATATTTTGCTAAAGATTTTTATCAATAATTATCATTGTTCACATCCTCATTCAAAGGAGGGTATCCTACCTTACTTTGCATTCAAGGAGTCGAGCCAATTCATGAGACATTTCATATTAAGGAGTATGTCTATTAATATGCATTGATTTTGAGATATTGAATATGCATGTTATATAGAATTTGACTCCAAATTGCTTCATTTCTCTATCTATAAAACTTTAAAACCTTATCCTAAGCTTCTATGCTTAAAGATGATTGATTATTGGATAATTTTTTATTGATAATTTTTTTTTATTGGTTAAGAGTTTATCTTAAGATTTAGGAGACATTTAACAAGATATAAGGAAACAAGTTTTTAGCACAAAACCTAGAGGCAACTAACATGATTGAAAGTCTACCCCGTAGAGAGGTGACTTGGTTTTCCTTAAATAACAATTATAAGTCAATATACATTTGTAGATAATGTAGTTAATGATAATTATTCTCACTATCAATTAACAACTAAGTTTCAATTTCAATATTTTAAATTAATATATAAAATATTTGTTTTTTTTTATTCTATTAAAAAAACACCAAATGTATACAACATACGTGAGTCTAATGGTGAAGAACATGTGTTTCCTCCATAGAATTTATACATCAATACTTTTTTTTTTATGTAGAGATTCAACCTCCACAATTACCCCTATCTCATTAAACAACCACAATCTCATTACAATACATAACTCTAAATAGGGATTGTTGTTTATACATCAATTTTTAACAAAAGGTCAAAATAACATGGTCGTTGGGCCCCTTAATATGTATATCATTATTGATATGCAATTAAATGAAATTCAAATCCAAAGGCCATGCTATTTCTCACACATTTCCTCGAACAATTAACATTTTACGATTGATATGAGACGATTCAATAGAACAGTATTAAAATAAATTAGAATAATTAGTTATCAAATGTCTGGGTGGTGTAGTTGGCTATCACGTTAGTCTCACACACTAAAGGTCCCTATTTCAAGTCTGGGCTTAGACATTTCAATTTCTGTTATTTTCAATGTTTTTAATCGCCATGTTCCAGAATTCTTAACCCGATTGACAGATCGTAGAGATTTTTCAAAGAAAAAGATTGAACCCGACGTGAATCGAACACACAACCTTCTGATCTGGAGTCAGACGCGCTACCATTGCGCCACGGATCCTTTTACATTGAATCTTTGCACAAGGAATCAGGTTGAATTATTTGCACAAGAAACACCTCCCATAATGATTATCACATGCTATCCTCAATCCATACCAACCCCTCTAGACTGAAAGATAATGCAGGCTCAGACTTGCCACTTCTAGATAAGTAGAACCCAAACCTTTAGTTTGTATAACCTTGATTTGAAACTAAGAAATAGCAAAATGAAACCCTCCTTGAGCCACAAACTGTGCCAAACTTAGAGAACTTCTAGAAGAGTAGAGTTGAATAATCTCGAATAATCCCACCTGTGTGGCACCCAAACTTAATAAATCCTTTATGAGCCATCATTCAATAATCCCACTTGTGTGGCACCCAAAATTAATAAATCCTTTATGAGACATCATTGCATACTTGTGAAAAATAGGAGGAGGCAGTGAAGGTTGGGGGGCTTAATAGCTTATATGCCCCTCCCCTCACTTGGAAATCTCACCACCACATGTTGTGATTAACATCCACCCTATATATTTCCCTTAGCTAATAACTATATTCTATAGGATGTGAGAATAACCTATGATCCCCCATTTATTCTTATTAATCCCTCAACAAGCACAACTACATTTTCCAGTCCATCTCCTTAGTTATTGAAATACCTTAACACATGGAACTATTCTATCTCTTCAAAACTTCTTAATACCCCTTGAATTCTATAAAGAAGCCTTGCGCGATTAAAATCTTTGGAGTTCGAATGGTTTATCTTATGCTTGATTACAATCGATGAATCTCCTATAACTATGAGACCATCAATCCCTCTTGAGGTTAAAATCTTTAGTGCCTAGAGGATAACCAATTTTTTTTGCTTGTTTATTGGTTTCTTCTCCTAACCCCAAGCAAGATTTATTTCATGATTTCCTTCAATATCAAAGGTGATCCCACCCACACCTGCCACTTCTTGAAATTATGGTCATAACAATAATGGTTAACATCCTGTTTACGGATGAAGGATGACAAGAGGGTGGGATTTGATCCACTTAAGCGTGCATGAAAAGTGCAATGCCTTGCCTCACATTTTCTACCATTACCTTTGGGTGACCCCATGGAAACCTCAAGGAGCGAACAACTTCCACTATTGCATACAAACATTGATTAAGAGAGATTTACTTATTTAATTGATTTAATTTAAAAATATATATTATTGTTATTCAGTGGAAGCTAAAAACACACAGATTTAATTAGCAACAAATAAACAATGTACAGACAAATGCAGTCACACAAGAATGAACATCGGATTTATGTGGTAAAACCCTTCATAAGGGAAACATCCACAGTGAAATGAAATTCAGTTTTATAATGTTCAAGGGATAATTACAACAACCAACATGTACATCCTTCCAACCCCTTGACCCTGCGCATCTATTATCCTATATGGATTACAACAGTTAGATACAATAAATGTGTCTCTAACCAAACATCCATGTTTAGTTGATTTGTCTCAACTGAAGACTAAATGGTAGGATCTAAAAACCACCCACATTCCATATTGGGAAATTCATTGGCATCGTTCAACAATCTCCACCTTGACAACAATTTACCTTAATATCATGCCTAATTTTATTCATCACCTCTTATGCAAGCCAAGAGAATACAAACACCATTGCAACTTCTCTATCAGAATTGGTTCTATTAGTACTAGTTTTGTGAACATGTTTGCACAATTCTCTTTTGTATGGAATTTTTCCAGAGACACTCCTCTTTCATCAACAACATGTATTACAAAATGGTAATCAATAGGAATATGTTTTATATTATTATGATAAGTTGGATTTTTAGCCAAATGAATTACGCTTTGACTATCACAGAACAATTTTAACTTGTCATGCATCCTTCCAAACTCACCCAGTAAACCTTTTAACCAAATTGCTTCTTTACAAGCATGTGAAACAACACATATTCTACCTTTGTAGTGGACAAATAAACAATATTCTGAAGCTTTGACATCCAACTAATAGCTCCACTTGCAAGAGTAAATACATATCCTAAAGTTGATGTCCTCTTGTTTAAGTCACTTGAAAAATATGAATCGACATTCCGCAGATTAAATCACTACCACTATTATAGGTGATACAATAATTACTTGTGCCTTTCAAATACCGAAGCACCCATTTCACTACTTCCCAATGCTCTTTTCTTGGATTTTCCATGTACCTACTGACAACACCCACTACGTGTGAAATATCTAGTCTTGTACTAACCATCACATACATTAGACTCCCTACTGCATTAGTGGACGCTACATGAGACATATTATCATTTTCTTCATCAGTACTAGGACATAAACTTGAAGAAAGATTAAAATGAGAAGCCAAAGGGATTGAAATTGGTTTCACATTGTTCATACCAAACCTCATAAGTATTTTCTCCACATACTTCTGTTGTGATAACTAGAGATTACCATTTTTTTTGTCTTTGTGTATCTCCATGCCTGAGATTTTTTTTGTTTATCCTAGATCCTTCATGTCAAATGCCATAGCCATATGAGCCTTTAACTTATTGATCTCTACCATGATCTGGCTTGCTACAAGCATATCGTCAACATATAACACCAAAATAATGAATATGTCATTATCCAACATTTTAAAATAAACACAATGATAATACTCACTCCTTGTATAATTCTTGATCACCATGAAAGAATCAAACTTCTTGTACCATTTCCTGGGAGACAACCTCAGGCCATACAATGACTTCTTGAGTTTGAAAACAAATCTTTTCCTGTGATCCTGAACAAACCCTTCTATGATCCGGTTTTATGCAAGAACAAAATGAAATACATAAATACACATAAACACAGATATGCAACAGAAATAAAACTTCATTTCGTTAACAACAAATGACTGAAATATGCTTATAGACATAATGAAAATAAAATAGCTAGGGCATTGGTATCTTATCTCTGAGAAGAGATGTGGCGGCTACTGGCCTCTTCACTCTCTGTTACAATGAGGCTCAAAGGCCTATATATTATTGAGAAACAATGGAAAACCCTAAACATCCAAAAACCTAACCCTAGGAGATGACACACCAGAATATGGGCCTCGTCGGGGTAAATTGGTACATCAATTTCCCGGGGTCGTAACTTTGGCATACTATCTCCGTTTGAGGCACATGATACATCATTAGAAAGATATATCCGAGGATTGCACTACTAATAACAAATGTCGAGTCTAGAACGAACTCATATTTGTCGAACTATTTGATGCCAAAAAATGTCATTTAAGGCCTCAAAACGGCTCCGGAAGTTCAGGACCCGAAAAACTTCTAAAAATAGTAAATTGTGCTACAATCAAGGAAACTTAAAAAATGAAAGAAACAATGGTGTGGTTCCAAGTGGAATAGGCGAGTGGCCAGCAATATCCACTTGGATTATTTTAGTTGTTCCATGTATATTTCCTCATCTAAATCTCCATGTAGAAATATTGTTTTAACATCTAGCTACTCTAATTCCAAATTAAATAAAGAAACTAGTGCCAATACAACTCGAATTGAAACAAGTTTAACTATTGGTGAAAAGATTTCATGGAATTCAAACTAGTATTCCTTTGTACCTCTCAACCTTATCATCAACACCTCGTTTTCGTTTATAGACCCACTTACAACCTACAATTTTCCTGTCTTTTGGGAGTTATACAAGGTCCCGTGTTCCATTCCTTTATAAGGCATCCATTTACTCTTTCATTGCTTCTTTCCATTTTGCACTATCAGACACCTCCATTACTTCCTGATAGCAAGTAGGCTCCTCATTATTAGTAACCAAAGAAACATATAAAACAAAATCATCATACTTTCTAGTAGGATTCCCGACCCTTGTAGATCTACTTAGAGATGATTCTGGTATATCCACATTTTCTTGATTATTATCTGCTTCCACATTTTCATTTGCAGGAACATCTTCATGAACCTCTTCATGTTCATATTCTTTTGTAGACGAATGAGTCTCAAACTAGATTTGTTGAGTTTGTGGTACCTACACCTGTTTCATTTCAACATCTACATTTGATTTTATAAATACAGATTCATCAAATATTGCATCCTTATTAATGGTGATTTTGTGGGAAGTAGGGTACCACAATCTATATCCCTTAATTCCATCACCATACCCAACAAAGAGAATCCTTTTTTATTTTGGATCTAATTTAGAACGTTGATTCTTAGGTGTAAGAGAATAGTCTTCACAACCAAAAATATTAAGGTTCGAATAATCAAAAGAGTGACCATTCCATACCTCTTCTGGAATCTTACATTAAATTGCAGTTGATGGTGATTGGTTAACTAGATAAAAAGTTGTAGAAACTGCTTTTGCGCACAACTGTTGTTGCAACTTGGCATTACTAAGCATGCTCCTTGGTATCTCTAGAAGAGTCATGTTCATGTGTTCAACAACATGATTTTGCTGAGGAGTATATGTTGTGGTTTTATGCCTCTCAATCCCTGCTTCTTTGCAATAGTTTTCGAATTCCATAGATGTGTATTCACCTCCATTATCAGTTCTTAAACATTTTATCGACCCATCAATGCTCTATTCAACCAAATCTCTAAACTTCTTAAAAACAGTAAAAACATCAACATTTCTTTTTAACAGATAGATCCACACCTTCCTAGAGAAATCATCTATAAATGTAACAAAATATGATGATCCTCCATACAAGACTGTAGGGGATGGTCCCCAAACATCTGAGTGAATCTAATCAAGGAAACCTTTACTACTATGTCTTCCTGTTTTAAACTCCTTCCTACTTTGTTTACCATTTATACAATGTTTACAGAAATTTAAATTCAGAGACTTCAAACTTGGAAGTAACTTACGATCTACAAGTACCTTAAGTCCTTTCTCTCTCATATAACCCAAACTATGATGCCATAAATGAGTGGAATCACTTGCATTTTTAGATATTGTTGTTGCTACTTTATCTAACTCAGTTCTTCCTTCAAGCTGATAAAGGTTCCCAATCTTGTTTGCCTTCACGACCTGTAAGATGCCTTTGAACACTTTCATCACTTCACCTTGAACTGTGCACTTGTATCCAATAGAATCTAGGACTCCCAAAGATATCATGTTCTTTATAAGTTCAGGTACATGCCTCACATCTGTTAATTTTCTTATAGAACCATCATACATTTTAATTTTGACGCTACCAATCCTAACAATCTTACAAGAAATATCATTTCCCATAAAAACAACTTCATCATCTATAGGTTGATATGTGGAAAACCAATGTTTATGTAAACACATATGATTTGATGCACCAAAGCCTAATAACCAATGTTGATCATGATGTGAAACATTAGAAATAGACAGAACCTCATCATTCATACTTGAACCAGAAGTTGAACTTGTTTCAATTGCATTTGCTTCCTTTGTTTATTTTGTCAAGTCTTCTTTGGAGGCCTATTATCATTTCCAACAATCCTTCTTTAGATGTCTGGATTTGCCACAGTACCAACACTTAAGTTTACTCTTTCTCCCTCTTTACTTAGATCTGGAAGAACCTCTCTAATTCTTCTCTTTATCTTTGGATCACCCTATGACCACCATAGCCTCAAAAGTTGAGGTTTCTTGACTGGACTTTTTCCTCATCTCCTCATCCAACAAAGTTCCCACAACAGAGTCATAATCAAGAACATATGTGGAGATAAATATTGTAGAGTTAACTAAATGATCCCAAGACTTAGGCACCAAACACAATAATGTCACTTCCTTGTCTTCATATTTGATTTTTGCTTCCATACTATCCAATTGAAATATAAGGGTATTAAAGGTACTTAAATGGTCAATAAATTTTGTACCTTCTTTCATTCGCAAATTATATAACTTCTTCCTCAAATAGATTCTATTAGTTAGGGACTTTGTCACGTAAAGTCCTTCCAATCTGGTCCACAGACCTGTTGTTGTTTCCCCTCCTACTATATTAAACAAAACATCATCTGCAAGGCACAAACATATAGTACTCAATGCTCTTGCATCCAGATCGTCCCATTCATCATTCGTAATGGTCGTCGGTTTCTTTGTCCTTCCTGCCAAATCTTTTTGCAAACCATGTTGCACAAGAGAATCCTTCATCTTGAGCTTCCATAGCTCAAAGTTGGTTTTTCCATTATATTTTTCAACTTCAAATTTTGAACTTTGAACCTTAGCCATAGGCTCAAGCCCTCAATCGCTCACCAGCCCAACAAATTCACCTTTCTCACATTCACCAGCCAAAAATAGGGTCAACGTTGCCTCAAACTTCACAGGGGATGCCACTTTTGAGAATGGTGCTCCTCTAAGACTTCCTGGGTAGCACCACCTTTAAGAAAAATGCTCATGTAGAGTGGAAAGGGGAGCACCACTTTTCAATGCTCCCTTCAAATAGTGTTAAGTGCACGGAAGTGTGGGAAAGCGATTTTCTTAAGTGTGGGAGCATTGACACTCCCCTAACACTGCCTAGGGAGGACCCGTGTACCAAAGATCATTGGATCAACACCCTCTGATCGCAAAAACATTCGGGAAAACATGCTATGCCCCTCAGTACTCAGACCTGCTTTCCTTCACCTACCAAAACATGTCCAAAGGTTCTTGCACTCACAAAGATATGCAGACAATTTGACTTGGCTCACTTGTTGTACCTGCTACACCTGCTCTGATACCATTTGTTATTCCGAGGAAGCTAAAAAAACACAGGTTTAATTAGCAGCAAATAAACAATGTACAAACAAATGTAATCACATGTCAAGAATGAACACCAGAATTACATGGTAAAACCCTTCACAAGGGAAACATCCACGGGGCAATGGAATTCGGTTTTATTATGTTCAAGGGAGAATTACAACAACCAACATGTACATCCTTCCAACCCCTCAACCTTGCGCATCTATCGACCTATATGGCTTACAATAGTTAGATACAGTAAATGTGCCTCTAACCAATCATCCATGTTTAGTTGATTTGTCTCAACTGAAGGCTAAATGTTAGGATCTAAAAACCGCCCACATTCCATGTTGGAAAATTCATTGGCACCATTCAACAATTACTTGCGATTGTAAAATAATGAATAACTAATTTTTTTCCTAAGAAATGAAATTCTATGTTCATATGATATGATGAAATTGTAACAATCACTATTCATTGAAATATATATAATCTATAGTATACAATGTTTTTAATAATTGATTTACATAAAATGCATAAATTTCTCAGGAAAATTACTATTAATGCTTTTAGATCCTAAATAATCACACCCAACTAATATTTGATACCACCCAAAATAAGGAATTGGAACGTTTTGTAAAACATTGTTTTTTTTTTTAAATAATTTTATAACAAATTTGTCATAGTCTTTTGCAAACATTATTAACCAAAATATAATTATTCTTAATAATTTTGTACTAGTTATTAAATAATCTTTTTAATATTTAAAAAAATACACTAAAAATGTCAAATTGATCTACTTTGGTGGTTTTGTTATCTTCCTCATCTAGTTTAATTATTCCAAGTAACATGTTGAATTTTTAATGACTGTATTGTTATAATGGTCGTGAGCCTTGTGTTGACAAAGCCTTAAACTTTTGTAAAAAACAATTTACCTTGGGTACCATTTTCAGAACGAGAGGAAGTATTTGACATATTTTCATCGAATGTGTATTTCACTTAAAAATACAATAATAAAGCATTTAAACATAAGAAAAATATTCAACAAATATTGCATAAAAACTAATTCTTTATTAACAAAAATACTATAAATGTACAACAATATATGTAACCAATGTAGATCCATCTTAAACCCAGAACTATCAAGCATTGAGAGGGATCAAATTTCTTGTTGTGTAGATTTTTATTTATATATTATTATTAAATATGTACATATGTAGTTTTTTTTATTTTTTTAATTGAACTGACTTTATTTTTATTTATTTATTATTATTATTATTATTATTAATGTAACACTATCTAATATAACATGACGTTAACGTGACAACAACTACCCCATACTGGGATGTAGAGCATCTTGCTACTCTTGGTGCAATAATACAATCACCATACCGACTTCTAAAAAATATTGTATGACTCGTTTCACCAACACCATAAATCTTACAACTCTTAATGGCTCAGGTACAAAAATATTTCATACCTTATGGATTACATGTTCACAACTCTTAAGCTCACTAACATTCTTGCCATGTAACACATTTTTTCATTATGATCCACCAATGAGCGAAGAGAGTAAATATTTTTTATTTTATTTCGATGATTAAAATTAACCATGTAAAATATCAAAATTGACTAAGTCTTCCATATACTCTTCATAAAATAAGGTTGACTCCCAACTTTATGATGATCAAAGTTAACCAAGTCAAATCTATACCAATATTACTTTCAACGTTATGTACCACATGATGGATCTCTACCATATTGTTATGAATCAAAGGCTTAAAATATATATTTACACATTATATGTACATTTATCCCCATATATGTCCCCCTTGGAATCATATCATATACATTTAACCCCATATATACCCCCCTAGGTCATAACACATATCATCTTTATCACACCAAGTTAGATCTAAATCCAAAAACAAATGTACATTGAAAATTATTCTACATTATATATTCATTATGATTGAATTGATTTGGACCCAAACTCATACAATGTTGGCATATGCTAATCCAATCCATATTATTGCAAAAATAACTTCCTTGCATAGTGATTTCCAATAAAATTTCTAATATTCCATTTGAATGGAAAACCATTCTCCTTCCTACCTACCATTTTTTAAGTTTATCATTTATCTATCATTCCTTTAAAGTTTTGTAAACATATTTTTTCATTAATTTATCATTTTACATAAAACTACAACTGAAACTTAACCTGCTTCAACCTTCTTCCTAGAATTGTCTTAGGTAATGATCATGTATTTCCATTTATTTCCTTCTTTCATAAAAAAAAATTCCAATTGACATGATCTTTTGTTGTCATAGAAAAGTGCCATTGTTTATTTCATGGCACTCCAATATTTGTAAGAATCCTACTCATCCAAAATCCTTTACAAGTTGATTTGAAACACTTAGTAGTCCCTACCGAAGGTGTAGAGGGACTATATCGATCGATATTTCATTGACTTCATATAAGTTTTTCCTTTGACTAATTTTTTTTGCATAATCTCTATTGTTTGAACTAGAGAACTAAAAACATTATTGTTTATATAATAAAAAAACCATATATGCCATGATCTCATTGGATAATAGATTCGAGGTCTTATTGCCAGCTTCACTATTCCCAATGTATTATATGTTAGCATATCCAAAGTTTTTGATCATCTACAGTCTTTTTGAATTTTTACTATTTTTATTTAAATGTTTAGATATCCAAAGTTTTGAGCATCGAGAGTCAATTTTTTATTAGTTGACTTCATATTAGTTTGTCCTTTGACTAATTTTTTTTTTCATAACCTTTATTGTTCGAACTGTTGTTATTATTATTATTTTTATTTTTTTATTGTTATTATTAAGTACTTAAAGAGGCATTTTTATTATTACGTACGTAAACATGCATGCCACACTACATTCTTTCTTAAATGTTTACACAGCGTGAGGCCCTTGGATGGTTCTGATAGCCTTAAATGTTTACCTAACAGGCCTCACAGACTTAAATGTTTACTTAACAAGCGTGTTACAATACATTTTCCTTCGATTTTTTTATACAATGTTGTCTACAGTGAATATGGGCAATATTGTTGTTCACCGACATTACTAGTTCACTGGTTAATGCTTGCTTGTTGGTTCATTGGATGTTGCTTATTGTTGTTTGATTCAACTTTGCAAATTTGAGGTCCTGCAGCTGTAGTTGGACCTTTTTGTGCTTGTTCACTAGTTTTTTGTTTGTTGCTTGCTCATGTTTGCTTCAACTTTGCAAGGTTGAGATCCTGCATTTGCAGTTGGACTTGTTGTTGCAGTTTGCATGGTTGGGGTTCTGCATCCATGATTGGAACTGTTCTTCTGTCGTTCCCCATTCACATGTAGGTTTCAATGCCATGGTTGCCTTTCTATTCATTGTTTGTTGTTTGTTATTTCCAATTTGCAAGTAAAAATTTTCAATACTGGAAATGCCTGAGTCAAAATCCTCTTGCAAAACATCTTTGTATGCGACTACTATGACCAGAGAAACATGGGTGTAATGATGCCTTGGTCTTGTTCTTGAACATCAATGTTCGACACAAAACCCACTTCTATTGCAGCCATAGTGACATATAAAAAAGGAAATTGAATTTTCTCCTCATTTTTTCTGTTCCTGAAAACCATACGTTTGGTGCATTTTTTTCAGGTTGTTCCCTTCCAAAACGTATTTTTCCCCTTTGAATGTCAATGCTGGACACAAAACCCACCTCTATTGCAGCCATAGTGACATATTAAAAAGGAAACCAAATGTTATCCTCATATTTTCTATTCCTGAAAACCATACGTTTGGTGCATTTTTTTCAAGTTGTTCCCTTCCAATCACATGTGCCCACTTCCATGTCCTAGAAATCAAACCATAACTCGTTGGAAAATAACAATGCAAAAAACATATGAGGAACAGTATGAAAAAAATACACCAAACGTATGGTTTTCAAGAACATAAAATATGAGGAGAAAATTTGATTTCCTTTTTTATATGTCAGTGTGGTTGTGATAGAGGCGAGTTCTATGTCAAACATTGACGTTCAAGAATAAGACCAAGAAAACATTTAAGTCTTGTTTCTTTGGTCGTAGTAGTCACATACAAATATGTTCTTCAAGAGGATTTTGACTCAAGCATTCCCAATATTGAAAATTCTTACTTGCAAACTGGAAAAATCAAACAACGAATAGGGATGCAACCATGGCACTGAAACTTACCCGTGAATGGGGAACGAAAAAAACACAATTCCAATCACAGATGCATAATCCCAACCGTGCAAACTACAAATTTCTTAAATGTTTACACAATGGTTGGCCCTTGGATGGTCTTCACAGCCTTAAATGTTTACCTAACAAGCCTCATAGCCTTAAATGTTTACTTAACAAGTGTGTTACAATACATTTTCCTCTGATCTTTGGATACAATCTTGTCTACAATGAATTTGGGCAATATTGTTCTTCACTGGCATTATCGGTTCATTGGTTGATGCTTGCTCGTTGGTTCGTTGGATGCTTCTTATTGTTGTTTGATTCAACTTTGCAAAGTTGAGGTCCTGTAGCTGCAGTTGGACCTCTTGGTGCTTGTTCACTTGTTTATTGTTTGTTGCTTGCTCTTGTTTGCTTCAACTTTGCAAGTTTGGGATCCTGCATCCAAAGTTGGACCTGTTGTTGTAGTTTTCAAAGTAGGGATTCTGCATCCACGATTATAACTGTGCTTCTATCATTCCCCATTCACAAGTAAGTCTTAGTGCCATGGTTGCATTCCTATTCATTGGTTTTTGTTTGCTATTTCGAGTTTGAAAGTAAAAATTTTCAATACTAGGAGTGCTTGAGTCAAAATCCTCTTGCAGAACATCTTCGTATGTGACTACTACGACCAGAGAAACAAGAGTGTAATGTTGTCTTGGTCTTGTTCTTGAACATCAATGTTCAACACAGAACCCACCTCTGTCACAACCATAGTGACATATAGAAAAGGAAATCAAATTTTCTCCTCGTATTTTGTGTTCTTGAAAACCATACGTTTGGTGCATTTTGTTCATGTTGTTCCCTTCCAAAAAGTATTGTTCCCCTTTGAATGTCAATGATGGACACAAAACCCACCTATGTTGCAGCCATAGTGAGATATAAAAAAGGAAATCAAATGTTCTCCACATATTTTTTGTTCCTGAAAACCATACGTTTGGTGCATTTTTTTTTAGGTTGTTCCCTTCTAATAACATATGCCCACTTCCATGTCCTAGACATCAAACCATAGCTCATTGGAAAATAACAATGCAAAAAAAAAAAAAGAGGAACAACTTGAAAAAAATGCACCAAACGTATGGTTTTTAGAAATAGAAAATATGAGGAGAAAATTCGATTTCCTTTTTTATATGTCACTATGACTGAGATAGAGGTGGGTTTTGTATCAAACATTGACGTTCAAGAACAAGACCAAGGAAGAATTACACTCATGCTTCTCTGGTCATAGTAGTCACATACAAAGATTTTCTGCAAGAGGATTTTGACTCAGGTGTTCCCAGTATTGAAATTTCTTACTTACAAACTGGAAATAACAAACAAAAAACAATGAATAGGAGTGAAAACCTGACACTGAAACTTACCCATCAATGGGGAACACCATAAACACATTTCTAATCACGGATGCAAAATCCCAACCGTGCAAACTGCAACAATAGGTCCAACTGTGAATGCAAGACTTCAACCTTGCAAAGTTGAAGAAAACAATAGCAAGAAACAAAAAACAAACCAGTGAGTCAATTGACCAGACACTATTTTGTGACTACTATCAGACTACTATTTTGTGACCGAATTCCAGAATAGAGGGAGCAAGCATGACCACACACTGTTGTGGATGGAGGGTGCACCGGTCTATGGAAATGACAACAACTCATATCTTGAGCAGTTTCTGAACAAATACATGACATGCAACACAGATCATTTGGATCTAGAACTTGCCAAAGTTCATAGACATTATCATACAAGAAGCTGTAAAAAATGAAAAAAAATCACATTTCAGATACAACTTCCTTGTGCTGCCAATGAGAACAATAAGAATCATAGAGGCAATTAGTTTAGAGGACAATGTTCTCATTGAGAAATCTAAATATTTGTTCACATTTCTAGAACAGGGAGACTTTGATGACTTAATGAGCTTCCAAGACTTCTTGGAAGAGCTAAATCTAATAGAAGTGAAGTACATCCAAGCCATACAGTCTACACTTAAACAATCAACAGTTTTCCTTAAATGAAAACTTTCACATATTTGGAACAACAATTTCTCCAAGGACCAGATAGTTATGTGGAATGCAAATACAGACACAAAGCATGTCCTCAATGCATATGCTACAACATCATATTGTACCTCGTACATGAAAAAGGTTGACAAATCTATGACAAGTGCATTTAGAAGAATACACAAAGAACATGAAAAAAGTCATATTGATGCTATGCAAATGATATGTGCACTTGGAAATACATTTCTTAATCTTCAACAAATGTCTGCTCAACAAGCAGTCCACATTGCACTTTCCCTGCCCCTAAAATGTGTCTTCATAAACACATCTCCACTTGGGAAATGCAAATTGGAACATGGTTTACATTTGGGCCACCAAAAATACTATTAAAATAAAATAATATGAAAAATGTTGAAATCAATATAAACACCATCTCTTTGAACTTGAACCAGAGTTTGTCGAGCTCCAACTATATTTCATAGATGAGAATGTTTTTCCCATAGTTAATGTGTTTCTATGGCTTGATAATTATCATACCAAGTGTTGTTGTGTGAGGGATAAAGTTCTTTTCTCCCTTTCTTTTTCCTCTTCTATACTTACCCATTTTTCCCTTTTCTTCTTCCCCTCTATTATCTATTTCTGGTTCTATACTTAGTCGCGTTTCTATGCTCGCAGGTTCTCAGGGTGGCAGACTAAAAAATCCTCATCTCCATCTATATCTTCACATCACGAGTCCAACCAACCATCGTTTTTTTCCCTACTTAGCCAATTTTATGGCGGCGGGTTCCAGGGTAGGCACTATCGAACTCTCATGCCCCATGTTCAGGGTATAAATCTTGCACCCAAAACTTCGGTGATATACAATTTGACCCCAGAATCCTCGAACTTGTGAGCCTCACTCTACCTACGATGACTTCATCTAACCACCCCACCTTTCCATACTTAGT
Organism: Picea abies; assembly: GCA_900067695.1. Classification (NCBI taxonomy): domain Eukaryota; kingdom Viridiplantae; phylum Streptophyta; class Pinopsida; order Pinales; family Pinaceae; genus Picea; species Picea abies. The sequence continues at coordinate 16,633 of CBVK0100286382.1, forward strand.
CGATTCTTCAAATTTTCGGGACTTCACGGACTCCTGGGTTCACAAAAATTTGAAAGCATTTTCCGCTCCCCTCCATCCCCGACACCTTCACCCCTTCCTAATGCACATTAATTATGCTTTTACTGATGAAAACTCACCACACAGGTTCAAACATATTGGCATTAATAAGAGGAAAGCTCGAGGACATCTCCCATTAAAAGCATTAATGGGAGAATATTATGGTATCTGGTGATTTTTTTGTGTCGATCTTGAATTGGAAAAAAATTGTTGGTTATTTTAGTTTTTTTAAGGCATCATCATAGTAAGAGTGCAATATTGTGCTAGCCCACTATCATCTACAAAGGTGTTGAAGTCATGTCCCTCTTTGATATTGTGCATATATTACAGCTTGTCATATTTGAGAATATGATTACATATGAAAATGTTAACTCATATATTTTCTCTATCGCCTATGTGTTTGAGCAAAATTCGTGAGCCAAAAACACCCTTCAAATTGGAACATGGTTTACATTTGGGCCACAAAAATACTATTAAAATAAAATAATATGAATAGTATTGGAATAAATATAAAAAAAATCTCTTTAAACTTGAACCTGAGTTTGTCGAGCTCCAGATATATTCCATATTTGAGAATGTTTTCCCATATTTAATGTTTATGGCTGCGAGTTCCCGGATTGGTGCTATCGAAATCTCATGCCCATTGTTCTGTGATATACATATTGCACCCAAAACTTCCATGATCTACAATTTGACCCCTGACTCCTCGAACTCACAAACTTCACTCTATGTACGATGAGTCTGTCTGGGTCCATCTGAATGCCCCTCCTTTCCATACTTAGTCGATTCTTCACCTCTTGTTGTCGCAGATTCGTGGGTTTGCAAACTCCCAGGTTCAGAAAAGTTTGAAATAATTTATTTGTCCCATCCATCCCCGCCACCTTCATACACTTCCCAATTCAAATTACTTGTTCTTTTTATTAGTGACAACTCACCACACAGGTTCGAAAAGATTGACATTAATAACCAAAAAGATCGAGGACATCTCCCATTAAAATGCATTAAACCAAGATCTACGGGAGATTATATTATCATCTCCCAGTGTTCATTTTAAATACTATCAGGAAACAATTACTGTCACATGTTGCAATATAAACAAATATTCTTCAAAACATTACCTTTTCTCATAGGCACCCCAGATGCACCCCAATCACCTGATATCGAAATGGCAGGGGTCAATATTATGGGATTTGAATTTTTTTTGTGTGGATCTTGAACTCAGAAAAATTGTTGTTTACTTTAGTTTTTTTAAGGAATTTTGCCCCACCTTTCTATACTTAGTCGATTCTTCACCTCCTATTGTCACATATTCACGAGTTCCCAGGCTCCCAGGTTCACAAAACTTTCAAATCATTTTTCTCTCACGTCCATCCCTATCACCTTCGTCCCCTTCCCAATGCACATTAATCATGCCTTTATTAGTGACAACTCACCACACATATTCGAAAACATTGACATTAATAGGAGAAAAGTTCGAGGACATCTCCCATTAAAGTGCATTAAACCAAGATTTGTGGGAGATTATATTATCATTCTCCAACGTTCATTTTAAATACTTATTCCCATTTCCCTCTATCATCGAAAACTTGGGTTTTAAGGTACCTTCCTTGTAATTTTCCTGGTCATCCACATCTGAGACAACTTAGAGATACCATTCAGGCCCAATTGAAAGACAAGGGAGTGGTTTTATGTGACGTCAGCTTTGAGGGAAAAAAATTATGTTAGCCAACATAAACTCAGACAAAAAAATTCAAGAATCTTATGATTGGTATTCTCCCTATATTTGATCCTTTGGTTGGTTGAAAGGCCTGCCTGAAGATTTGTATGTTGAACTTCTTTGTTTTATTGCTTGAAATTGGAAGGGACTTTCTAGTCACCTGCAAAATTCTCTTTTGTTGAAGGATATAGCTTCTTCCAACAACATAGATTTGGCAAGTGTATCAAATGTTGCAGACCACACCATAATTTATATTTCGTTAGAGGAGTCACACATATCATGGCTTGAAAAATGGTTTGGAATATTTGGAAGTGATGCCACATATCATTCCATTCCCAAATATACTCAGAAGGAAATTACAAATTTGGATCCTCACGAAGGTGAGAAACTTTATGAGTGGTTGAATCAACATCCTAAAATTACAGAACTTTCTATCTCAAAGTTTGTTGAGCGACTTCTGGGTGTAGTAACATACTCGATAGAAAGTCAGATTCTATCTCAAAGTTTGTTGAGCAACCTGTGGATGTAGTAACATACTCGACATACAATCAAATTTCCTTCACTACTGCACATTTTTTTCATTATTCCTATGCAAATAATTTAATTTGGGTCGAAGAACTTACCACTCTTTGCAAGAATATTCTCCTAGTGGTTGAAGGTGGGTATATAATCAGGGAATGAGGCTCTCAAAATTTTTTGATGCTTGCATCAACGAGTAACTGGGAAAAGTTAATGGGAAGGAATTCTGGACTATGGATTTTGCAACACTTTCTGAAGATTACTTTATACTACCACCTTCTGCAGGAAGTTTGACGTATTCAGGTAATGATTTGGTTTTTGAAGATCACATTTTACTACCACCTTCATGTAATGATTTTGTTTCATTCTTTAGAAGAAACCTTGATGTAGTAGATATTCCAGAGCTATTTCCACCGAATATCAATATTCCTATTGTTTCTCGTGCTTTGAATAAGGATAATGCATTTCTTATGTTGCAATAGATCCGATATTTGAAAAAAATGGAAGTTGTTCGATGCTTGAAGTATTAACTTGTCTGGTTCAAATAAATCACCATCACCTCACTGCAAGCGTCTCTCAAGTTGTTCATCAGGATCACAGGTCGATAAGCACATAGTGACTTCCTAGTCGTAGAGTGCTTCCATCCCCAACTTGGGTTTTCACAAATTCTTTTATTACTAGCTTGTTTCTTTCTCCTGATGGTGGATCCTTCTATCCCAACTAACATGATGGAAATAAAATAGATCTAGGGAGTTTGATCGCTTCCCAGGATCTGAGTTGACTATATATTAATTTTGGTTGACTTAAATTTTTTTATGTGTGAAACCTAATGTTAGACATAGAAAATACATTTTTTTGTTTTTAAAATATAAAATAATGTATTTTTTTAACACAGCATTGGTCGAAAATTTTGAGTTGTTATTTGGGATTCACTTCCTTCAAGAATGTAAATTAATTACATAATTAATATTTCTTGTGGAAGTGCATTTGATCTGTCGTCGACTATGACAATTACATTAAAACTGCAATCTCCAGATAATAAATGTCTGACATGCACCTAATGTCGAGGTCATCATTGCACAAGACACCCAACCTCCAAAGATGTCCGAACTCACAAAAACATTGTAATTGCCGTGACAAAGCAATGTTAAATTCGATGCTCTTTTGCAGGTCTGAAAACCTTGTAGTCTAAGTTCTTTGAAAATGACAGGCCTACTTGTTCACCGCATTACTACCCTGCAATCGATGACATTGTTCCCATTGCCACCGCCAGTGTCAATGTCCGAAGCTGAATCTATTTGGAGCCTGGAATCACTGCCAATGTCAATGTCTAAATCTAAAGCTACCTGGAGCCTGGAGTCACGAATTGATATACTTTTACATCTGTTCAATTGCATGTGGGTGTAGGTTTTAGTGGGTAAGGTTGTGTTGCATACAAATATTGACCATTTGTGCAAACCCAATATGGGGATGGAAGCACTCTACAACCAATAAGGCACTCTGTGCTTATCGACCTGTGATCCTGATCAACAACTCGAGAGAGGTTTGCGGTGAGGTGATGTCAATTTATTTGAAACAAACAATTTAATACTTCAAGCATCGAGCAACTTCCATTTTTTTTCAAATATCATATCTACTTCAACAGAAGAAATGCATTCTCCTTTATTCAAAGCACAAGAAACAGTAGGAAGATTGATATTTGGTGGAAATAGCTCTATAATATCTACTACATCAAGGTTTCTTCTAAAGAATGAAACAAAATCATTGCATGAAGGTGGTAGTAAAAGGTGATCTTCAGAAACCAAATCATTACCTGTATACGTCAAACTTCCTGCAGAAGGTGGTAGTATAAAGTAATCTTCAGAAAGTGTTGCAAAGTCCATACTCTAGAATTCCTTCCCATTGACTTTTCCCAATTACTCTTTGATGCAACCATGAGAAACTTTTGATATCCTCGTTCCCTGGTTATATACCCACCTTCAACTACTGGGGGAATATTCTTGCAAAGAGTGCTAAGCTCTTCAAACCAGATGTAATTATTTTCATAGGAATAGTGCAAAGAATGTGCAGTAGTGATCGAAAGTTGATTATATGTCAAGTCTGTTACTACATCCAGAAGTCGCACAACATATTTTGAGATAGAAAGTTCTGTAATTTTAGGATGTTGATTCAACCACTCATACAGTTTCTCACCTTCATGAGAATCCAAATTTATAATTTCCTTCTGAGTATATTCTGTAAATGTGTTGAACCTGCACATAATAGATCTAGCTAAACAATAATACACACATTTGTAGAGAGAATTGGAGAAAGAAGAATAAGGAGAGAAAGAATGAAAGAATTCTCATTAACCGTTGTGAATAATGAATAATTTACACATGATATACTCTGTATAATGTTGGCAAATATTTAACAGACAACGAATGGCAAATATTTAACAGACACTGAATGCTTGTCATTGATGGAAAGTACAACAATGAAGATGGCATGAGTACAGGAAGTTTGTAACAGATAGGAAAAAATAATATAAGTTCACGAAGGTGAATGATCGAAGGCAACGCAACATTGATCGAGTGATCGAAGACCCGTAAAGTTTGAGAATAATCTCTGATCGTTGGATCCCATTCAAAATTCCCGAAAGAACGAGGGCCATCAGATCAGAATGTAGACAAGAAGAGATCGTTGAAGAGGAGGACATATCTCAGCCGTTAGATCCAAGCACAGGATTCGACCATTGTTGGATCAAGAAGAACCCGCACGTTCTTTAAGGTACAAGGAGAAGCAAGCGTAATCGCGATATGCAAAATCACGATGTAATATGAGCCGTCAGATCAAGGTTTGATCTGGACCATTGATTCCAGTCCATGTCGGATTTTCGAGGATCGAGACTTGGAGATGTCAAAGTTTATTAACATCAGGAATCTCGATATCGTGATATGCGAAATCGCGATTTAATCGCAACCATTGAATCGAGATCAGATCTGGACCATTGATCCGACCCCATGTCGGAGTTTCGTGAATCGAGACTTTGAAGTGACAAAAACACTGGACATCAAGGATGTCGAAATCGCGATATGCGAAATCACGATTTAATTGTAGTCGTTGAATAGAGATCAGATCTGGACCATTGATCTAACTCCATATCGGAGTTTCGCGAATCGCGACATGGAGAGGCAAAGAACCCGATGCAACAAGAATGTCGAAATCGCGAAATCACGATTCAATCGTAGCCATTGAATCAAGATCACATCTGGATCATCGAATCACAGGACATGTGGCAAGTGATCGAAATTTCGCTAAATTGGGGTCAATGGAGCATAGTCTCGAAAATCACGAAATGAGAAATTGCGAAAGCACTTCTTGCATAGGTGCTTGGTTATGACTATAGTCATATTGGGGAAGGAGCTAGTACAGAAAAGTTCTGTATCAAAACTTCAAAGATCGTGAAATGAAGTGTCAAGACACTCAACACAGGATTGCCGAAATGCCGAAACCCGATTTAAAGGAAATGAATGCAAGATCTCATGAATCCAATCCAACAGTGCAGGTGAACTTGGAATATGATCGGAAGGTTAATGTTCTCTCTCACAGTTAACCCCTCAGTTACGAATATGTTAGTGAAATGGATTCATGATTGCGAATCTGTTAGCGTTTCAATTGCTCGGACAGTTGTCTTTCTTTTGCCTAAGGAAATGCGAAGTGCAACCATCGTGGAGATGTGTATAAAAGAAAATGAGACAGACTGTGGATGGTTGGTTGTTCTGTATGAGAAAAGAATAAAACAGTAAGAAAGGGAAAATCAGAATGTGCAGAGTGAGATGGAGAATATGCACAGCGTGAGATGAAACTCAGAGAAGAGTAAAAGATGATGAAGAGAAGTTGAAGCAGAGCAGAATGACAGAACGAGTTAATGCAGAGAAGACCTGTTGAA
>CBVK0100286383.1:0-22854 GCA_900067695.1 Picea abies
CCTACACGACGCTCTTCCGATCTCACAGCTGAAGGACATGCATCTCCCAAAGGCTCCTTTAGAGAGAGAAAGATACCACATAAGTTTTCTAGCTATGTGAGACTAATGAGAAACATCATTAATTCATAACCTTCCACCTTTGAAGAATCCACGGAGAAGCTAGAATGGAAGGATGCAATGATGGAGGAGTATTTGTCCATTATGAAGAATGATGTATGGGAGGTCGTTCTGAGACTAGAAGGGAAGTCAATTGTGACTTCCAAATGGATCTAAAAGATGAAACATGTTGTATGTGGAAACATAGAGAAGTAGAAGGCAAGGTTTGTCGCTAGAGGGTTCTCTCAGAAAGAGGGAGAAGACTATGATGAATCCTTTTCTCCTGTAGAAAATTACATTTCCATTAGATCAATCATTGTGATTGCTTCCAAAATGGGATGGAAATTACACTAGATGGATGTCAAGAATTATTTCTTGAATAGTGTAAAAGAGGAAGAAGTGTACATGGAACAACCACAAGGCTTTGTGATCCATGGGAAGGAGTCCCATGTGTGCGGACTGGAGAAGGCCTTCTATGGGTGGAAGCAAGCACCGAGGGCATGGTATGTAAGGATATATGGATATTTGATGAGGTTTGGATTTACCAAGAGTGAGGCATAACCTAATCTTTACTATAATCTTGATGATGGATTCCCATTGATCTTGGTTATATATGTAGATGACATGTTTCTAATGAGGGACAAGAAGCTCATTGATGGGTGTAATAGGTAGATCTCTTCATAGTTATAGATGAAGGATCTAGGTATGATGCATTACTTCTTGGGATTGGAAGTGTGGCAGAGATCAGATGATATTTTCTTTAGCCAAGGAAAATATATTGTTGAGATCCTTAATAAATTTGGGATTATGGACTGCAATTCCATGACCACACCTATGACGATAAATATGAAGCTCTTGAGTGAAAAATATTTAGTTTTTGTGGATCCCATGATGAACAAACAATTGATTGGATCCTTTATGTACATGGTTACCACCAGACCAAACCTATCCTTTGCAGTGAATACCTTGAGTCAACACATGGTTGAACTTAGGAAGGCACATTGGATGGAAACAAAACATATTTTGAGGTACATTCATGGTATGGTAGGATATGGATTGAGATTTTTCTTGGGTGGAGATTTAAAGTTGCAGAGATATGCAAACTCTGACTAGGCAGGGAGTGAAGTGGATTGGAAGAGTACCTCCAGATGTTTTGTCAATATAGGATTAGGCATGATCTCATGGTTGAGAAGGAAGAAAACATCAGTGGAACTCAATACATCAAAATAAGAGTATATCGTTGCTGGCTGAGATATTTGTTCTAGAATTGGAGCCAACTTTGATACATTGTGACAATCAAAGTTGCATGAATCTTACCAAGAACCATGTATTCCATGACAGTTCTAAGAATATATAGATAAAATATCATTACATCTGAGAGATGGTGCAGAGAGGAGCTATGGAGCTCCAATACATATCCACGGATGAGCAGATAGCGAACATTCTCACCAAGCCCTTTTCAAGAGTGAAGTATGAGTACTTCAGGGACAATCTTGGAGTGTTTTTGAATGTTCTCCCTTGTTGAGCGGGAAGTGTATTGTTTCTTTTCATGTCGACTAACCCCTCTGGCCAAGGGTTCCCTAGATCAATCACGTGAGTTGACTGAGGGGGTAATGCACTATCGAAGTAGTTGAGAGAAGAAACATCACACACATAGTCATAATACTATGGTAGAGAATGTGTGTCATTGGACATTAGTTGTGTGATACTACGGTGGATGTGTTCCATTAGAGGAGGTTGTGTGACTCTGGACAGTGGTTGTGTGCTACTTCGGTGGTTGTGTACCACTGGCGGACACTGTGTGTCTCTTAACAATAGTTGTGTGCTACTTCATTGGATGTGCTCCATTGGGAGAGGATGTGTGACTTAGGAAAGTAGTTGTGTGCCACTTCAATGGATGTGTTCCACTGGCAATGACTTTGTGTCACTAGATAGTATTTGAGTACTACTTGGCAACAATTGTGATCTATTGGATGCCATTGTCGTAGTTGTGTGCTACTAGATATTTGTCATGGATATTACCAGATCGTTTGGATGTATCTCTTTGTACTATAGTTTGATTGCAGAGGCTATGCCAAATGATTTGAGCTACCAAAGGAATTATAGCAGCTGTGTTCCTACTAGAAGATTTCAAGAGTAGTTAGTGGGCTACCAGATGAAGACATCATGAAAGATTCCTCACTATCTAAGATGGAGTGTTGATGTTTTGGTACCTGCGAGATGATATTTCCATCCTGGATGACCTTTCTTAGATGCAAATAATATTCTGAGAGAAAGAGATCCATTAGATAGATGTTGAAATACCCTAGAAGAGAAGTCGGCCTAGAAGAATAAAGTATAATGAAAAGACACCTTCTTAGAAGAGAAGTCGACCTAGATATAAGCCCAAGAAGACTATAAATAAGGAGGCACCTTAGCGCATTTGTTCATTCACTCACACTCTCCAAACTACACAAAAGAAAGGCATAAGTTTGGAGAAGGAGACACAACTGTTGTAGTTGGGGTGGTATTTCGGGTTGAGCTAGCACTTGTGCTAGGGTTTATCTAAATGGACTTGCTTTGTGAACAAAATATATCTAGGAAATGTTGTTTTTATTTTCCCACATTTGGCGTTTTCCCAAGATAAATATCTTGTGTTATTTTTTTCTATTATGTATGCTTCTACTTCTCAATACATGATATATATATGTTAATGATAACGAAGTAAAATAACACTAGTAACACTAATGTTATGTAAATAAGAAAAATCTAACATAAAAGGAAATTTTTCCTTCAGGGGCTTCGCCCTTAGACCCCCATCAGGGGACGCTGCCCCCGAACCCCATACAGGGGGGAAATCCCCCCATGAAACCACCCCATTTGGATGGTTGTATAGTCTTCTAGGGTGTACAATATTATTTGGGCATAAACACGATTTAAAACAAAAGACCTCTAAATTAGGAAGATAATTAGGCTCCACAACAAACAATCTCCCACTTGGAGACTAAACACATGAAATCCACTGCTATTGTATCTAATGGACTATGATCCACCTTAGACCTATAAAATTTCTCATCTTCACCTTCATTCTTGAAGGCCAACTGAAACTGAGAAGGAATTGATTTTCTCCCTGGTTACTCCCTTTGTTAACATGTCTGCGGGATTCTGACTAGTATGTATATTTTCCAACTTCATGTGTCCATCTTCCAAGACAGATCATATGAAATGGTATGTGAGTTGTATATGCTTAGTCTTCAAATGGAAGGTTGAGTTCTTTGCAATATGAATGACATTCTCCCTATAACAATGCAACCTACTATTCTCCTTCTTCTTCCCCAATTTCTCCATAAACCTCTGTAACCAAATCATTTATTTACTAGCCTATGTAGCAACAACATACTATTTTTATGTTGTTTAAAGTGCAACAAACTTTTGTAGTTTTGAAATCCAACTAACTGCTCGTCCTGCTATCTTTATCATCTTCCATATCTGAATCAACATATCCCTACAGAACAATGTTTGAACCTCCAAAACATAATGCAAGAGTAGAATTACCTCTCAAGTACCTGAGAATCCAATTTACTACCTCATAATATTCTTTACTTGGATTGTTCATATACATTCTCACAACTCCCACTGCATGTGCAATATCTAGTCTTGTGCAAATGATTGCATACATCAAGATGCCAACTGTCGATGAATACATGACCTTGGACATGTATTTTATCTCCTCCTATGTCTTGGGACACATTTCCTTAGTTGATTTCAAATTGCTAGACAAATGTATACTAACTGTTTTTTCATTCTTCATTCTAAACCTCTCCAACACCTTCTCTATGTACTCACCCCAAAACAATGTCAATTTGCGATTTTTCCCGTATCTTGTTATTCTCATACCAAGGATTTTCTTTGCAACACCCAAATCCTTCATCACAAATGAATTAGCTAATTTATTTTTGAGCACATTAATATCCTACATATTAGACCCTGCACCAAGAATGTCATATACATACAATAGAATGATAATATAGCTTCCATTTTCTATCCTTTTAAAATAAACACAGTGATCATAATAACATCTATTATAACCTTTTTCTATCATAAACCTGTCAAACTTCAAATACCACCACCTTGGAGCTTTCTTTAGGCCATACAAGCTCTTATTCAACCTGTATACCATAGTTTCCTTTCCTTTGACCTCATACCCATGTGGTTGTTGCATATAAATCTCTTCTTCCAAATCCCCATGCAAAAAAGTTGTTTTTACATCTAATTGTTCAAGATACAAATCTTCTACTACCATAAGACTTAAAATATTCCTACCTGAAGTCATTTTAACAACAAGAGAAAATATTTCATAAAAATATATAATTTCCTTTTGTGAAAACCCCTTTACAACAAGTCTAGACTTGTACCACATTTTGCGTCCATATTTTTCCTTCAACCTGTAAACCCATTTATTCTACATTGCTCTTTTTCTTGCATGCAACTGAACCAAGTCCTAATTTTGGTTATTTACCAAGGAATCCATTTCCTCTTTCATGCCTTTCTCTCACTTCCTTTTAGTGTCTACATGAATTGCCTCTTCATAACTTTCCGGTTCACAAGAATCAATCAACAATAAACAGTACAATGAAGGAGAGTATCACTCAAGGGGTCTACTTAACCTAGTAGATCTTCTAACAACACTTGCAAGAGTTTTAGGTACCTTTTTCTCTTGTTTTTGTACATTTTGATTTTCTGGTACCTTTGGAATTTCTTTTCAGTGATCTCATCAAGCACTGTGTATTCTAGTTTTTCTTTTTCTTGTTTATTTCCTTGCAACTAATCTTTGTACATAACCTTCTCATTGAATATGAAATCTCTACTCCTAATGATTTTATGATTTTCATAATCCCATAAGAGATAACCAAAATCAATAACATCGTATCCAATAAATGTGCACTTCTTGGATTTTTCCTCAAGCTTTGTTCTATTTTCTTTATTAATATGGACAAATGCTTCACAACCAAAAGTCTTCAAAAATGAATAGTTTACCTTTTTACCTATCCATGCCTCCTTTGGAATTCCACCATCCAAAGAGCTTCAATGTCCTTTGTTTATCAAGTAAACAACAGTATCTACAACATCGACCCAGAACTATAACGGCAACCCAACATGTAATCTCATACTCCTTGCATGTTGGATGATTGTCCTGTACGTTCTTTCTGACACACCATTTTCTTGCGGTGTTTCTGGAACTATTTTCTCTCTACAAATCCCATGGTATGAACAATAATCATCAAAATTCTTGTTGCAATATTCAGGTCCATTGTCTGATATAAGACATTTAAACATTTTTCCTTTCTCATTCTCAACCAAATCTTTCCATTTCTTAAAAGTGTCAAAAACATCATTTTTTTGTTGAATGCAATAAACCCAAGTTTTTCTAGTTTCGTCATCAATAAAAGTAACATAATAATGAGAGCCACCAAGAGATGATACCTGAGCTAGTCCCCATACATTTGTATGCACAAGATGTAACCTTTCACTCTTCCTTTCTTTTCCAACTCTGAGAAATATGACTCTCTTATATTTTCCATAAACAGAGTGCTCATATAAATCCAAATCAATTTCTTTAATATCTGGAATTTTTTTTTATTTTGTGAAGTATAAGCATCCCCTTCTCACTCATCTATCCAAGCCTGTGATTCCACAGTGTTGTATCCGCTCTTGTATAAGCTAAAGATATAGAAGAGTCAATATTACCCATACATAAATACAATGTACCTACCTTCTCTCCTTTTTCTATCACCAATGATCCTTTGGTGATCTTCCATGCCTTATCTATAAATATGGATATATAGCCTTCACTTGCCAACTTCCCTATTGAAATTATATTTTTATTAGATCTGGAACATGTCTTACCTCTTTCAACAACCATTGGTTTCCATTCATTTTCTTTATTTTTACCTTTCACATTCAAAAACTTTTGCATGGTGCATCATCACCCAAATGAACCTATCCAAAATCACCTTGAACATAATCTAGAAAATATTTCCTATGGGGTTTTTGAGTGCTTAATGGACCCTAAAAGCCTTATGTAATTTTATCACTTTTTGGGTACCACTTGTTTTCTTTTACTGTCTGAATTGAGTTCACTATTGGGGGCGGGGGGGGGATGATTTATTTTTTGTTCATTACTCTTATCGATCAAGTTGGACTTGCTTGAAATTGTTGAATGAAACCTTGTTTCTAAAACTAATTTGACATCCTAACTAAGAATCTGTAGCTAACATTGCGATTAACGTGATCGGTGTTGGAAAAATTCAAGTAGTCAAAGTGGACACACAGTTACACTAATTGTTTAGCATCGATGTACCATCAACATCGACAGAAAGTAGAGTTGGTTTGCATGAGTTATCCGCCAAAAAGTTTCAAGAGATAGTCGATCCCCATTGGCATCGACAAAGTACGAGAGGGATAGAAATTGATACAATCCATAAAAAACCACCGATAGTTGATAACCGATGCACTTTCTCAGGGTCGGGGAAATCTAGAAGCATTAAACAATCGATTTTTTATGCCATAAACATTTCACCGATCAGCAACCCCCGATACACTTTCAACATTGATAAATTTTTGATAGAGTCAACCCGAGAGCACTTGGGTAGGTTTATCCTTGATTGTTGATCCATGATAATTTTCGGTGTCGGATAGATAGGATCGGTTTTTAGAACATGTAGTTTAAGTAAAGTATCGATTCCAATTAACATGAGTAAATGAAGACATTGGTCTCGAGTGCCACATGTATTTATCACGTAAGGGTGTTCTACACCCTAGTTTCATCTCGAGTCATCTTAATATTTCCTGTGTCCTTTTCATGCCTCCAAGTCATCCTTTCCATGTCATCTTTGTATGGAAAGATCGTTCAACATCAGAGATTTTGCAAGGAGATATCCATGAAAAGTGTTCAAAGCGGAAACTCGACACTTGACTCACCAGTTGGACTAGAGAAACGATGGGATGTTTTCGACATGAGATACAATCGTATTATGGCATTTGATGAACTAGTTAATGCTTCATCACACATTTGTTTCTACCTCATGCATCGATTGAACAACAAAAATTTGAAATTTTCGATAGGCCACATTACAACCCATGCCTGCACTGTCAACCCACGATCAAATTTAAGTTTAAAATGTTTTTGAAGATCTAGCGACAGATTTAATAGAACTACACTCATAGCCTAAATTGAATGGTTTATGCGACAAGGTAAGCTCATCCCTATTTAAATCTATAGAACAACTTTGAACAATTTCATTCTCCGCACAAGTTTGAATTCCAGAGAATCCCAAGAAACAAAGAAAGTGTCTCAAGATTGTGTTATTTCTCAGATGATCAAGGCCAGGTTAAACAAGCAATAGAGGTATGTATTCAATTTTGTCAATTCGGTGCTCGTGATTTGATCTATATACATCATATTTCTTGCAAAATCTATAACTATTTTATAAGCTACAGGGAAAATGCCTGTGAGAAAGCCAACCACTAGACGCTCGGAAAGAGTACCCAAGATAAAGGAAGAATAAATAGGTGAAGGTTCTTCTCCTGGTACTGCAAAGCAGTTGGAGTACACTCCCATGGCAGAGCTGGTCATAAAAACCTCAACAAAGAAATCCTTTGTCCAACCTTCAATATTTGGTGATACAAATGCAAGCATCAGATCCAAAGTAATGTTCCCACAGTGGGGGGACCTTTTCAATAGAATCAGCTAGGAGGAGTACCTGTAGTATATCACACACAACGACCCGGATGTAAGGCTTCTCGATGACCAGGTGGTCCCAAATATCCGATGGTCATATTTTCATATGGTATCCAACAGGACCCCGATTTTCCCATGCATAGAGGTGTTGAACTGGCTAATCGGCCATACAGACACACATAAATGATTAATCAATGATGAGAATGGCAGGTGTCTCATAGTTTTCCTCCTGATAGAAGTCCAAAAGTACTACAAAATCAAAGACCTAGAGGAGTGGCTAAACATAGACTTTGTGGTGAAGTTCTTTGAATTCCATGGCACCATCCGGTTGATGGCATCATGATGGTGGAAGGAGGACAAAAAGTTTACAAACCAGAGCAATGTCTAGTATGGGAAAATCAACCTAAGGGAGCCATACATCTACTTGATGGCTCTCATTTGTCGACTGTATAGAGAGAAGGATTGCTCCAAGTTTTCAAAAGCATGGATTCCCTTGGCATACATAGTGGAAATCTCTGGAAGAAGCTTCAACTGAGGAGAAATAATATCCAAATAATTGATCATTTGTGTACAACAAGATATAATGCCAAAGAAGGGGAAGCACCCACTTTCCACATGGCCTCGTACTTACTCGATTTTATATGTGTGACAAATGTCTTCACCATCATGAATTTAAGATGACATGTTGCAGAGCTCCCTGTTCATGTTTATTTCAGCATACTATGGGAGAACAGGTATAAAAAATCCTACGCACTCATTTGCAATGAATTCATTGCTAGTATTAATTTTATTATATTTAAAAAGTAATGTCCTAGACTATCCTCAGAAACCAAGAAAATGGTAGCGAAGGTAGTCCATTGGTATTTGGATGAACACTCAACCTATATTAGCATGTTCAGGGCCACCGGAGCATTGCATCTACTCCCTTATCACGTCCCAGACCGACTCATTGTGGGAGAAATCTACTATTAGACTATCCTATAGGGATATAAAGCCAAACTAGTCAAGGAAAATAAGCGATTTTTCATACCCTATGGTTTCCATGTGGAGTTTTATTTGTTAAAGGAAACTTCTCAAGCCAAACAAGAAAGGCTGAGCCAACTTGAATTCAGGTTCCCGATAGGCCGATTCTGAAAGAATGACCCTAAAGGCCTGGTCCTCCAATGTGCTTCACAGGTACCATCCTATTGGCCATACGTGGATGATAGATTTGAGGATGAAATTTTCATAGAGTGCATTCAATAATAGGTGGAGGTAGTATAGAGGATGGCTAACCTGAACATGACCTGGTTCAAGGCTATGAGAATGGAAAAACAAGTGGAGACAATAGAACAGTCGGCTCAAGAGGCCCTTAGATATTAGAAAGAGATCAAAGAGATAGAGACTACAAAGACACAAAGAGGAGGATTTATCTTGCTAGAAGGGGCCCAGAGAATCATTGATGAGTTGCAAAATGACCCAGATCTTGTAGAGATGTCAAGTATTCACACTAACGACCCAATCAAAATAATAGGAGATCCAAGTGGATTAGGGCCAATATAACTGGAAGAAATCATCGGTCCATAAAACCTTGAAGTTCCACCAACATAGATCATATCACCAAGGGAAGTTTCAACCCAGCCTGAGATAGCAAGGACACCATGTAGGAAAAGTGTACCAAACCCCTTGTTTGACTTAATAACTATATATGATGATGACAAGAGTTTGGAGGTTTCCCTGGTGACTGTGGTGTATATTATAGAGGAAAAGGAACCTGATAAAGCATCTACCCCAGGTCTCAATGCTTCAATTCAAAACCTTCCGCAGAGTGACCATGAGGTCGAAAGTGTATTATAAATTGAACTACTTGACTTGCCAGGAACCCCAACAGACAACTCAAGGGATGAGCTAGTATTGGGTGGCCAAAAAGAGGAAATTCCACAACAAGAAATCGACACTTCAAATGTCGATTACTAAGTAAGTGTTGAACCTGGTTCTTCAGTTTAGGCCGATACCCCAAAATTTGATGAGCAACAAACGAAGTCTGAGTCATCAGGACATATGGAAGAATTTCAGGAACCCATCCTAGAACAGGTACACACAACTGAAATCCTCAGAAATACTCTAACCTGGGGAGAAAAACAAATCCCCGAAACTGTTGATGAGTTTCCCGACATACAAGTGATCGCCTATGACAGGAAGATAAAATCCATCATGAAGAGAACCACTAAGAAAAGTAGGCTCACATTGGATAGTTTGATTTTCATCACTATATAGGAGAAGTTTCCCAACACAGAAAATGCCAAGAACACAGAACACACCAGGTCAAGTACAACGGTTCATGGACCATCTGATTAAGGCTCGAGTAGTTTTGCATCGGTTAAGTGTTAAAATAATCAAGTAAAAAGAATGAGCAGTATAAGTGAAATAAATTATTTTAGCCTTGATGGACCAACACAGGTTCCCATATTCCAACACATTCGAGGAACTCTTCATCAAATTGTCAGAGTATGAGAAGGGTCATCCAATTCAGTAAAACTATTTTATGATTCTTAGGGAATAGAGAGATGAAAGGGCCATGTGGCGATTTTTTTTTTACATAGCTTGCACTTGTAATAGATATTTTTAGTTAATGATTCATTATAAATAAGAGGATTGAATTTTTAGCAAAGGTCGATGGTTTTGGAAAAGACCCTCATTTTTGGAAGTGTAAGGAACTATTTCTGAAATACCTTAATTGAGAAGTCTTGTTTAAAACCAAAGACAAATTTATGTTTTTCATCAAAGGCATTGTGTGATTGGATTGAGGAGGAATTAATTCCAACTTTATTTCATTAATGGATGATGTAACGAGTAAGAGTTTTTGAATCTATTGATAAGTTATCTGTTTCAATATTTTTTTTAAGTCTTGTTTCTAATGATGAAATAAAATCGTTGTGTTAACATGTGATTAATGCTAGAGCTAAGGAAACAATTTTTCTTGCCATCATTTTATTGCATGCATGTTTTCTTTCGATAATTGTATCTCATTCAATAATTGAAATACCAACAAGTTAATGTATTAGTACTAGGATTATCACATGTGTGAATATCTTTTTCTGCATTCTTGAGCACTAGGGTTATCCGAAGCTCAGTGATGCAGAAGAATCACCAGGAAAGTATGGGTGGAGGAAAGCTAAGCACCTAGCATGCATTTTGAAGTTAATTTAAAATTTTAAAGAAGGAATATCACACAATCTTTTGAAAGGGTTGTAATTAAAGAACATATTTAATGTTTTGGAGCTGGATGATCGCATAAGATCATTAGAGAATGTATTTTTCTTTAATGAAGTTGTGTGCAGTACATATTCGACGTGTTCAATCTTATTTGTCTGTCACAAATATTTATTGTAACAAATCCTAAGTATTTGAAAGATTTTAATTCAATAGGATATCTCTAGAGTAGTTGGGGGGGAAATCTCAAAGAGCCCCTCTTGTATAAAGATTAGTATTGTTTCCCAGAAGAGGTTGTTGGCATTCTAGGATTTGAGAGGCTGCTGAATCTATTGTATATGTTGTAGAATTTTTTGAAGCATATTAGAGTGTATGAACACATGTATACTTCAGTTGAATCAATATAACAAAGGATCATTGTCCAAATGTCTGGTGTTGTTGTGTTTATCCAAGTGAATGAATGGTAGGATTTATGTTTATTAGCAATTCTCTGTTATTTCTTATTGTTGTGTTTATGAATGAATTTATATGGTTGAATGTATGAATCTATGAATATTTAAATAAGTTTCAATTGTTTCTCTTCTACAAGCAAGTGAAAGTGTGCATAGTGTCTACAAGAAGTGCGTTGACAGAGTCTATTTCGACTCATAAGCTCATAAGAGATAGAGTGAAACTTATGTGTGCGAAGAGTGCATAGAGTCTGCAAGGTGTGTGTGATAGAGTCCTGTTTGACTCAGAAAGTTTAGTAGAGATAGTTGAGAGTGCATATTGTTCACAAGGAGTGCGCGACAGAGACCTTTGACTCAAAAGTTAAGGAGGAGTTGTGAAATTCGTCCACAGAGAAGCTAAATCGTGGAGGAGCACCTTTAGCAAAGCGTGCACAGATTGAATTTTGACTAGGTGTCAAAGAGATCCCTCCAATGGAGAAAAAGTTCAAGAAAGAACAATCTCAGGAGGAAGATTGGTGAGAAATATTCAAAGGGAGGAATCCTTTATGGTTTCCCAACATTAACAAGCAAGATCTGTCCAGGAGGGACCGAGATCATTCTAGACAGTTAGATCTGGGGAAGGTTACATGGAGGTTAGCCATGAAGTGATATTAACCATTGGTCATAAGGAGGACACATGGCAGTAGATTATAAAATCTAGCAGATAGAGATCCGAAGACGTTGAGTGTGGGGTAGGAGAAATATTCACGAAGTTGAAAAACCCGAAGTACAGTTGGACCGTCATATCCAGGGAGACACACAGAAGAGATATGTGAATTAGAAGAAAGTGTTTCGGAAAGAAACAAAGGTGGAGGCTGTGATTTCTTTGAATCTCGAAGTTGTGGAGGGGTTGGTTGAGCTTATAGCCCGTGGTCACATAGGATAAAGAGCCTAGCATGGGGCTAGCACTAGTATGTTTGGTGTTTCCAAAAGCACCAGAGAGGAGGGTTGCGGGTAACTTGAACCTGTAGGTAACATCAAAGGGACCTGTGTGTATTAATTGTTTAGTGTTTGTTGAAGGCCCGAAGAACCAATTCGGTTCAAGGAGTTTGAAGATCTAATACCAGGAGGTCGCAAAATCCCCATGAGGGAAGTGGGGAGGCATCAAAAGTGGTATGAGAGCCTCAATTTGTTTTCAGGTAAAAGAGAGAGGAGATAAGGAATTAGGTTGATATCATCGAGTGGTATCAAGTACATCAACAAAATGCCTCCTAGGAGACATGTGGAGCCACCTGTAGAAAATAAAGGTATGGAAAGGGAGATGAGAGAACTGTGAGCAAGATTGGCTTCCATGGAAACAACACAAATGAGATAACTTGATGTTGGAGACATCAATGATGCTGAGAATGAAGAAGTGGAAGGTGAATAAGTTGTAGCAGAGGAAGTTGTGGAAGAACACTTACTGAAAGTGGTTGTGAAGTTGGGAGCTAGAGAAAAGATATACATCCCAATGTATGAAGTTAATTTAGATGTCAAAGAATTTCTTGATTGGATATAAGCAATGGACAAGTATTTCGACTATGAAGATGTATATGAGGTAAAAAAGGTGAAACATGTTGTCACTGGGTTAAAAGGACATGCAACACTATGGTGGGATAAATTGCAGGCTGAAAGAGGAGAAAAGGAAAAAAAATATTAAGAGATAGGATAGAATGGTAGCCAGGATAAAGGATAAATTCATATACAAGAACTATCAAGGAAATTTGTTCAGGAGATTGCAGAACCTGAGATAGAAGGGAATGATAGTCAAAGAGTACACGAAGGATTTATATAGACTTAACACCATAGCTGGACAAAGAGAGAGAGAGAGATGAAAAGAAAGTTTCCATGTACGTCAACGACTTGAGATATGAAATCCAGGATGAAATCACCATGATGAAAGTAAGGATAGTGGAGGATTCTTATCAGATTTCCCTAAAAAAAGAATAAAATATGGCCCAAAAGGAGATTCAACAAAGTAGAGGTAGTGGTTTGAACAGAGGAAATGGAATTGCCCATGAAAATGAACAAAATCCCAAAGGTGAGACTGAGAAACCACATAGTCACTCTGAAAGAGGAGGAAGTTATCAAGGGAGACAAAGTGGTCGTAGAAACTCTTTTCCTATAGGAAGAGGCAGAGGCAAAGAAGTAAGGTGTTATGCATGTGGAAAGACATGCCACATGTCCTGGGAATTTCCAGAGAGAAAAAAAGAAAGAAGGAGGTGAATCTCACATTTCAGATGCACAGAAGAGAGATGTTGAAGAAGAAGGTGAAAAACATGGGAGGTATTTGATGATTAAGAAGGTTCTCTTAAAGCCAGAGCTAGAGGTTGAAAATTTGGTGCAGAGGAACATTTTGTTCAGGGCAACTTGCAAGACTAAAGACAGAGTATGCAAGGTGATAATTGACAGTGGGAGCACTGATAACTTAGTATCCATAGATATGGTTGAGAAATTGGATATGGAGATAACTACACATCCAAGTTTGTATAAAGTCTCATGGTTACACAAAGGTCATTAGGTAATGGTAACTAAAAAATGCCTTGTTGAATTTAAAATAGGAGGGTATAGAGATGATATTTTGTGTGATGTGATTCCCATTGATGTATGTCATGTTTTGTTGGGAATAACATGGAAGTAGGACATGAATGTCATTCATGATGGGAGAAATAATACTTATACTTTGGCGAAAAATGGTAGGACACACATGTTTCTGCCAATTGAGGAGAAGAAAGTGAAGGAAGAAGCCAACACAAGCATACTTCTCATGAGTGGGAAGGAACTCCTGAGTCAAGTTAAGAAGGAATAGGAGATGCAATTTGATCTAGTGAGGAAACCAAGAGTTATCCTTACAAGTACTTCTATGGAGGATCTTCCTGAAGAAGTTCAGGAACTGTTGGAGAATTTTGCCGACATAGTAGTGGATGAGTTTCCAAGCTCATTTCCACCTATCAGAAGTATCAACCATCACATTGACTTAATACCAAGAGCAAGTTTTTTGAACAATGAAACATACAGGTTGACACCTCAATATAATGAGGAGGTAAGGAGACAAGTCTAGGATTTGATGGGCAAAGGTTTGGTCAGGAAAATCTTGA
The DNA here is from genome assembly GCA_900067695.1 of Picea abies. Taxonomy (NCBI): domain Eukaryota; kingdom Viridiplantae; phylum Streptophyta; class Pinopsida; order Pinales; family Pinaceae; genus Picea; species Picea abies. Next base: position 14,574 of record CBVK0100286383.1, read on the forward strand.
TTCCATGCGAAGTATGAACTATGTTGAGTATGAAGAAGGATGGAGGATGTAGAATGTGTACATACTCAAGATCCATAAACAAGATCACCATTAGGTACAAATTTCCATTTCCAAGGATGGATGACTGAATGGATTGTTTAAGTGGAGCGAACTATTTTTCAAAGATAGAGTTGAAAAGTGGATATCACCAAATACGGATGAGAGAATGTGATGAGTGGAAAATAGCCTTCAAGACAAATGAGGGATTTTATGAATGGCTTGTTATGCTATTTTGTTTAACAAATGCCCCGAGTAATTTTATGAGTTTGATGAATGAAGTGTTGATGGATTTTATTGGTAAGTTTGTGATTGTATATCTAGATGATATATTGGTCTTCAGTAGAACTGAAGAAGGGCATTTGAGGCACTTAACATTAGTAATGAGGAGGTTGCAGTGGGAGAAGATGATGATAAATTTGAAGAAATCCTCTTTTATGAAGACAAAACTCATTTACTTAGGTTTTTTTATCTCTTCGAATGAATTGAATATGGATCCTGAGAAGGTGAAAGAAATCAAGGAATGGTCATCACCACATAGTATATTTGAGGTAAGAAGCTTCCATGGATTAGTGAGTTTCTATCGGAAGTTCATTAGAAATTTTAGTGAGATCGGTGGAGAAATGATGGATACGGTGAAGAAAAGACACAAGTATTTCAAATGGATAGAAGAGGCTAAGAAAATATTCAATATATTGAAGGAGAAAATAACAGAACAATTGATTCTGGTGTTGCCATATTTTGGGAAGACATTTCACTAAGATGTGACATGATTGGAGTTGCAATTGGAGAGGTCTTGAGCTAAGATAATAGGCATGTTGCATATTTCAATGAGAAGATGAATGATACTAAGATAAAGTAATGCACATATGATAAATAGTTCTTCTCCATAATTCAAGCCTTGAAAAAATGAAGGCACTATCTTGTTCCGAAAGAGTTTGTTTTGTATAGCAATAATGAGGCTTTACAATTCATAACTAGACAGGAGAAGTTAAACCAGAGACATACTAAGTGGATATAATTTATGCAAAATTTCACTTTTTTCATTAAACACATTTACAGTAATGCTAACAAGGTTGTTGATGCATTAAGAATGAGATGTCTAATTCTGTAGGAATTTCAAGTGAAAACCTTGGGGTTTGAAGACCTTAAGGAAATGTGTTGCGATGATCCATATTTCAAAGAGACATATGAAGCATGTGAAAACATTGTGCTTAGAGACAAAATTCAATGGACAGAGTACCTGATTCAATATGGGTTGTTGTTTAAAGGGTGTCAGTTGTGCATACCAAAGTGCCCGATGAGAGACAATTTGTTGAAGGAAAATCATAGGGGATGTCTAGCCGGACATTTCAGCCATGAAAAAATGTTTTCACACTTGAGAAGTTCATACTATTGGCCAGGTATGAGGGAATAGGTGAAGAAGTTTGTGAAAAAATATAATATTTTCCAGTATGCAAAGGGAAACAAATAGAATACTGGGTTGTATCAACCATTTCCTATTCCAGAGAGGCCTTGGGATGCAATAAGCATGGATTTTGTGGTGGGATTTCCAAGGACACAAAGAGGAAGTGATTCCATATTTGTGGTAGTTGATAGATCTTCAAGGATGGAACACTTTATCCCATTCCAAAAGACCAGTGATGCAACACACGTTGCTAATTTGTTTTTCAAGGAAATTGTGAGACTTCATGGGTTTCCCAAGAGTATTGTCTCAGACAGAGATAAAAAAATTGTTGGTAATTTCTGGAGAGCATTATGGAAGAAGCTGGGAACAAAACTATCCTTTAGTTCTACATATAACTCTCAAACAAATGGATAGACTAAAGTGGTGAACTGAAGTTTAGGAGATTTGTTGAGAATTTTGGTCATTGAACATCATAGTCAGTGGGATCAGATTCTAGCACAAGCAGAGTTTTCATATTATGACTCAGTAAATAGAAGTACCGAAAAGAGTCCATTTCAGATAGTATATGGAATGAAGCCAAGGGAAGTGTCATAATTAAGAGACTTGGAACAAAGTGAATTTAGAAGCGTTGGAGCTGAATACTTCATTGCAAAAATGAAAGAGCTTCATAATCAGATCAAAGAGAAGTTGCAAAAGAGAAGGAGTGAATATAAACACAGAGTTGATCAACATAGGAGGAAACTTCAATTTGAAGTGGGAGATCAAGTTCTAGCACATCTCAGGAAGGAAAGGTTCCCAAGAGGAACATATAACAAACTGAAACTAAATAAGATAGGACCGTGAAAGATCCTAAGAAAATTTGGTGAGAATGCTTATGATATAGAACTACTAGAAGATGTGGGTATATCACCCATATTCAACATTGCATACCTGTATCCTTATGTAGAAGATGGAACTAGAGGATCAAAACATTAGAAAGAGATTCAGTGGGAAAAGCAGATGTTTGTAGAAGAGAATTTGCAGATGGAGAAGGTCATAGATCAGAGAATTGGTAAGAAGACCAGTTGGAAAACATATTTTGAGTATTTGGTAAAATGGAAAGGATGCCCAATAGAATATTCCATTTGGGTAAATGAAGTGGATATACAGAGGCATGGAAACTCAGTGTAGGAGATCATGGATAAGATTCCATGAATTTTTCAGCTAGAGGAGTATGATGTAGGAGAATCACCAACAAAGCATGGGTGGAGGACAACTAAGCACCTAGCACGCATTTTGAAGTGAATTTAAAATTTTAAAGAAGGTGTATCACACAATCTTTTGAAAGGGTTGTAATTAAAGAAAATATTTAATGTTTTGGAGTTGGATGATCGCATACGATAATTTTAGAATGTACTTTTCTTTAATGAAGTTGTGTGCAGTACAGATTCGATGTGTTTGATCTTATCTATCTGTCACAAATATTTATTGTAATAAATCCTAAGTAGTTGAAATATTTTAATTCGATAGGATAGCTCTAGAGTAGTTGGAGGGAAAATCTCTAAGAGACCCTCTTGTAAAATGCTTAGTATTGTTTCCCAAAAGAGGTTGTTGGCATTCTAGTTGTTGAGAGGATGTTGAATCTATTGTATATGTTCTAGAAGTTGTTGAAGCTTATTAGAGTGTATGAACACATGTATACTTCATTTGAATTAATATAATATATGAGCATTGTCCAAATGTCTGGTGTTGTTGTGTTTATCCGAATGAATGAATGGTAGACTTTCCGTTTATTAGCAATTCTCTGTTATTTCTCATTCTTGTGTTTATGAATGCATTTACATGGTTGAATGTATGAATCTATGAAGATTTAAATAAGTTTCAAATGTTTCTCTTATATGAGCAAGTGCAAGTGTGCATAGTTTCTACAAGGAGTGCATTGACAGAGTCTACTTCGACTTATAATCTTAGAAGAGATAGTGTGAAACTGATGCGTGTGAAGAGTGCGTAGCCTCCTCAAGGTGTGCGTGACACAGTCCGCTTCGACTCACAAATTTAAGTAGAGATAATTGAGAGTGAATATTTTTTGCAAGGTGTGCACGACAAAGACCTTTGACTTAGAAGTTCAGGAAGAGTGGTGAAAGTCATCCATAGAGAAGCTAAATCATGGAGGAGGACCTATAGTAAAGCGTGCACACGATGAATTTTGACTAAGTGGTGAAGAGAGACCTATAAGGGGGAAACATTTCGAGAAAGAACAATATTAGGAGGAAGAGTAGTATGAAATCTTCAAAGGTAGGAGTCCTTTAAGGTTTCCCAACATTAATGAGAGAGATCAATCCAAGAGAGACCGAGATCATTCCAGACAGTCAGATCTGAGGAAGGTTACATGGAGGTTAGTCGTGAATCTTTTCCACACTTGAAAGTTTAGAGTGTTTAAAGTTTTTGAGAAGAGGGATTGCCAAAGTCATGAAGTCATGAAGCGATCTTAATCATTGGTCGTAAGGAGGACACATGGCAGTGGATTATAAAATACAAGAGATATATATCTGGAGAAGATGAGTGTGGAGTAGGCAAAATATTCATGAAGTCACAAAACCTGAAGTATAGTTGGACTGTCATATCCAAGGAGACACAGGACAGAGATCCACAAATTAATGGAAAATGTTTTGAAAATAAACAAAGGTGGAGGTTGGAATATCCCTAATGCTCGAGGTTCCAAAGGGTTTGGCTGAGGTTATGGCCCACAGTCACATAAGAGAAAGATCCTAGCACGAGGCTAGCACTGGTAACATTGGTGTTTCCAAAAGCACCAGAGAGAAGGGTTGTAGGTAACCTATGTGTATTAAATGTTCAGGGTATTTTGAAGGCCCGAAAAACCAATTCGGTTCAAGGAGTTTGAAGATCTAAGACCGGGAGGTCACAAAATCCCCAGGAGGGAAGGGGGGATTCATCACTTAGCCTTATTCAGTAGTTAAGAACCCTCCTTTTACCACTTGGCTTATACCAGCACACATGTTTTAATCATATCTACCTAATAAAATAAAAGACAAAAAGATAACATTTAAACTGAAGGAGGAACTTTCATCAGAAGATATCTTGTCAATCACTATGTAAATACCATTTATAAATTGGTTGGATTGAAAGGTCTGGACAACCATTCCACCATCAAATGTTGCAGAGTCTAATTGGGCCTCTGTGGTGGGTTTGGTTCCTGCTGTTAATTTAAAGGGGTTTAGGACCCCTCAACATGTGTGTGGCATGAAATCAAGTCCTTGAATCTAATACCCAAGACTCAAAAATATTATCCATAAAAATAATCAAAGCATCTTGTAACAAATTGCCTGTTACATTTTCTTCCTTATTTTTATCCTTATGTCCATATCTTTTTTTCTTTGGAGCTTTGCAGTCTTTCTTTAGATGTCCTTTATTCCCACAATTCCAGCACTTTATCTTTCCCGATATGGATTTTGATCTACACTTCCTAGTATTCCCATGGTTCCCTAACCCCTTTCCTCTATCCTTTTGTCTTCCCCTATTCTCCATGTTTAACACATTACCTGATGTCTCACTTATGATTTTTTATGTAGGAGCATCACCAACAGCAAGCGAGCACGAAGGCAGAAGACAGTTGGGATGAGAGCAACATGCATTTTCTCACGTTTTGAGATATTTTTTTTGAAAACATTAAATGTAATGGTTAAAGGGAAGCGTACTTGCGTATTGTAAACAGATCATGAGCGATTCACCCTCATATGTAGGAGGTAGAGACATTTATGCATAGTTAATGAAAGTAGGTAGATTTAAATTCCAGATTAGACAGTTTTAGGAACAGGAGGGAAAACGACTATAGACACCCTCATCTTTGTATCATTGTATCAATCAGAATGAGATCAATTAAGCACATTAGCATAGAGAAGAAGAGAGAGTTGTAGAAAAAAACTGTAGATAAGATCCCATGTACAGAAGTTATGAATTAATATATGAAGCTTTGATTCAGATTCATGGTGTTATGATGCTTTCTGTGTATACATGCTAATTGATCTGCTTATGGGTGTTTTATTCTCTCTGTCATGAATTTGTTGTTATGCTATGTATGTTTTCAAGTTGGATGTTTGAAGTCTGAGAGAGAGAGGAAATGAGTTTTAATTTATTTTCATCCTGAGTGAGAATTTCCTGCAAGGAGTGTAGTGAAACGTCCGCAAGGTGTGTGTTGACGAAGGTTCAGAGTTCATCATTGAAAGCTCAAGAGGGATACTATTGTTCTCATTTCAACAAAAGTGCAAGTGGAGCATAGGAGCTGTGCATGCACAGGCTATTTGAATCCTTAGAATATTGTTAACTAAGGTGGAAAAGAGAGAGAGAGATTATTATTTCATAAGGGGCACAGAGTCGAGAGTTCAAATACACAACAATATTTGAAGGTCTACCGCAAGGAGTGTGAGAAGATGCCCTTTTTCGGGACTTGAATTTATCAGAGAAGCTAAAAAGGGGTAGTGCCTTTGAAGTATTCAAAGGGAGGCAAGGTGAAGTTGCTTTGCAGAAGGAAGGTCACGGCGAGGGGACATTAGTTCATTTTGCATAGGTTCTTGAGGGAAGAATCGAACGGTCGAAATTCTTTGTGGAGAATCCCCGAAATAGCGACGACCATAGGATCTAGGAGAGCTACGGGGAATGTTAAGTGATTGGAGGAATTCATCCTTCGAGAGGCAGGATCCAATATGGACCATTGATCGCGACTGTTAGACCGTCAAGATCATTTCGACATTTTGGGAGTTGTAAGTTCGAAGTGTGGACGAAACCCTTGGTCGCTCAAACTCCTAAAGTGTGAAGAGGATTATCGCATCTGAAGATTAAAAGAAGAAATTTCAGCATTTCAAAATTTTGGAGTTCGGCATTTCGGAGGTCCTGAGGACAAGCAATCAGGACACAGTGGAGTGAAAGACCCAAAGTCGCATGTTGCGACAGAACTTGATGTGAATTTCAAGATTTTAGAAAATCAGGATTCGGAATACCGAAACTCTTGAGGATAAGGAGCTTGGGCCCTTGCACTTAGAATTTTGAAGTTGCAAGATCTGGGATATTGGGAAGTGGTATTTCTTCATTTCAGGAATCAGGATTTCGACATTCCCATTGACAAGAATTCGGGCTCTTCACATGAGAACCCCCGAAATTCTGAAACATGAAATAGTGTGAAGTGGAGTTTCGGCAATTCGGTGTTTCAGAGTTCGAGAACCTGAGAGGATAATATTATGGGATCGAGAGTCTTGGACTCTTGGTACCCGAAAGTCCAAAATCACGTGGGCCATCGGATCGAAGGGAGGATTATAGCTGTTGATATTGTTGGAGATATTTTTTTGGATATCGAGGTTTTGGAGGTTAGAGAGCTGGAAGCTTTACATCAGGACTTCGCAAAATCATGAAGTCCGAAACCCTGAAAGGGAAAAGGTTTCGATAAAAGCCATTCTTTTGCTGAACGTTTTGGGTTTCGGCATTTTGCCAGTTGCGAAGAAAGAGGTCGGGATTCCTTGTTCTGGAACTCCCAAAGTCGTGAAACACAATACAATTGTGTAGGAGGATGCGGCCAAGCATTTCGATAAAATCTACATTCCGGGTTTCGGAAGGTGGAAAGGTCGAGAACCTCGACAACAAGATTCACGAAATTGCAAAACCCAAAATCCTGAAAAGGGAAGAAAAGGAAAAGTCTCGATAAGGAATAAGGGTGCGATCATTGTTATTATGGTCAGGGGAGTTGAGTGATGCTTTGTGTTGGTTCACATGGGGCATACTCATAAGGACCTGTGGAAAAACATTGTTGTTGTATGTGTGTAGGATTCCTTGTGGAGGAACCGAAATGTCATTCAGACTTAGGAGGGAAGATTTAGAATGATCCTGACTGGACTTTGAACTAAGGGTTGGGGGTCTATGTCAATGTGGTATCGAAGCATAGAAAGAGTTCTTTTCTTTCTGTAGCATAGAAAAGAGAAAATATTTACAGCCATTCCACCGAGAAGAAGAGACAGATCAATGCTTGATCCAACGGTGGAAAGGCAAATGTGTGAACTACATGCTAGGCTTGATGCCATGGAGACAACACAAAGGCGCACAGTCAACATTGGGGATATCAGTGAGGCTAAAAGTTAAAATGAAGCTTGAAACGTGGGATAAGAAGTTGCAGTCGAAGAGGCAGTAGATGAACGCCTATTCAGGGTTGTTGCAAGCATAGGTGCCAAGGAAAAAATGGAGATTCCAGTATATGAAGGAAACCCGGACATTGAATAGCTTGTTGGGCTCCAGATTTATAACATTTTCTAGCTGGTTCTTGAAGACATTGTTTACTCTCCTGAAGACTTTTGTTAAGCAAATGGCATTCTTTCTGTCCTATTCATGTTATGTAACACATATATGTTCCATTGCATACAGAAACCATGAAGTGCTTCCAAAACCAAAAATGAGCGAAGAATTCAACTATAATGTGGATGCACTGTCACCTCTTGGTGCAAATATGGTAAAGGGCAGATAAGGAGTAATTTATCTCTGGGAAAAGTTACCAAGTGGTGTTGTTGAAGTTGTTTGCAAAAAGACATGGGGTATGTTTGTGTTTTATTTGGGAATGCTTTCGGCAATATTATTCAAGATGTGCAAATGGTTAAAGTCATCATTTGCTTCAGTTTCTGGGGTTATTGGGCAATATGCAAAATACCAAGAACAGAGTGCTCATAGATGGCAAAACCCAATAGCTGGCAAAACCCAATAGCTGGCATCAAAGTATTTAAATTCGTGCATAACGCAGGGAAACCATTTTATGACTTCTAGGGCACAAAGCCACGACTGCCAGAGGTCAGAAACGTTATGTAA
>CBVK0100286384.1:0-22851 GCA_900067695.1 Picea abies
TCTCGGTCATGCAACTAAGATCCATTACCTTGGTTTGGTGACCATATGATGGCAATTTCATACTATTAGATATGCATGGACGTGATAGGTTGGCTTGTGATGAGATCTCCTATCCTTAAACTAACCTTTTAAGCATTTTTTATCATATTTTGGGTCCCCTTTACTTAAAGATAAGTGTTTCATTGATTTCTTGGGTGATCCCTCAGTGAAGCATCTGGAAGGTTTATACAAGGCTTTTATCTTTTACCCAACATCAACCCCTCTAGGCATTCAACCCTTTCTTCCCATAGAATGAGGGACAACCCCTTCTTGGGTCAATACACCCTAAAATCCCAAGAGATAAGGAAATGGAGGGGAATAATGATGGAAAGTGGTAAGTATGGTCGGGAATGGTACAATGGCTCATTAAGGGAGTTCCTAGTAGAAAACCCATTCCCAAGGAAGACCACTTACTAGGGTAGAATGTCAACCACCAAGGTGAAGTAGGGAAAAAGGCATAATTTCCGAGCATATACCATGAAATATAAATTAATCTAAGATACAACATAATAAAGTGGCTTAGATATTGAAATGATATCTAAGCCGTATTGAAAGGTTAGATAATAGATTAACCTTTGAAATGTTGATAATAAATTAACTCTTCAATAATGAAGTTTTTGATTTAAAAATTATCTTTCATTAAATGTAAATTTAAGAGAAACCTAAAAAACATATATGAATAATTCTTTGGCAAAACACAACTCTAAGTTGAGATTTATAAAATTTATAGACCACTGAGTTTTCTTTTTCTTATCACTCAACACCACATTTTAAATATTTGATTTAAATTTTAAAAATAAATAAATAAATAAATAAAATTTGATTTCCTAAAAAAATCTCTATTCTCAAAATAAATCCATTCATAAACTACCCAAACTTTTTTTCCCAATATCTAACTATTTAATCCTATACAATGCTCTTGCTACATTGCTATGGAATTGGTATTGCATATAGTATATACTAATTTTCATACTTCTCAGAGTTTTTAGATTTCTAGGATTTTGAAATTTTTTTATCTTAGTTTTTATACTTATAGGAGTTCAAACAAATCTCATATGTAAAAAATAAATTCTTAAAAAACACTATTCAAAGAAAATTAGTTGTTAATTGGTTCTGAAAATTTTAACCCAAATGAACTTTCAACATACTAACAAAATAGAAATGGAAATAGAAAATTCAAAACTATTTAGTGTATCTCAAATTTGATCCTTAAATACTGTTAGAAATTCCATCTCTTTCCTCTAGGCAAAGTATTGAGGAAGAGGAATTTGGATTTGACTAAATTGATGTTCGAAAGTGTGTGATTTTATCAGTTTTGTGACCCAACCAAATAAAGGTAGTGGGAGGACTTAATAGCATGTACATATATAGGGAAACAATCTATTCTATATACTTCCATGTACATATATAGGGAAGCAATCTGATGTCTGTTGTTGTATTCGCCAGTTATCTAGGGAATCAATCTATTCTATATATACTTCCATCTTTCGAAGTACATGGTTTGGCATTGTATTCGCCAGTTATCTAGGAAACCAAATATAGATATTGAATGTACCATAATTCACTCATACAACTTGATATCTTTCACACAAAGACACAAACTGTACACATAACCAGTAGTTGTTGTTCTTGGGTCATCTCATCCTCCAAGAACCACAAGCCATAACAAACTCTAGACATAACCAAACTTTTGCATTTTTATATATGAGATGATCAAATGACATTATATGATATTTCTATTACAATTTAGGGCCTCCATATATATACTTGGGCGGAGTGCCCTTTCGTTAATTGTTAAGCCCTAAATAATGCACATTACCCCTTAATTAGGGCATATTACATTAGGATTGTTATTTTATTTATGTGGGCTTGGTTCCATTAGTTGTAATTGTACCTCCTAGTCTACTATATATACCAAGGAGACCTTTTCATTTGGAATCATCTTGTATTTGTGAATTTATGTGGCGTATAAGGAGGTTTCCCCCTCAAAGAGGGTATTTTTTTGAAATTCTCTCTTTGTCAAGGCATGGAGTACTTATTATGATGGTTTTATGATATTTGGATATTATTTTCCTAACATTTGGTATCAGAGCTCAAGGTCTTGGTGTTTCGTTGCTGCATTTGAGACACTCTGGAATTTTTGCTATAACTTTTTTTATGGAATGTTTCAGAAGGAACTCCTTGGGGGATATTTATTAGAGGAATCAAAGTATCAGCTTCCGTGGATTTATACTTTCGAAGATATATCATGTGGAAGATCAGGTTCTTTAATCATCCTGAATTTAGCCATCGCAACATTTTCTCTATAATTTTTTTTCTGTGATGATTCATACCATTAAAATAAGAGGATATTCATAGGAATTATCAAGGTATTTGTGGTGAAAAATTCAACTTATGGGTCATTCTAATTTTGGTGATACACCCTGTGTAATATAGGGTAGCTCACTAGTCCTTTTAACTAGTCTCAAACAAGTGTTCCAGGTACAAAAGTGATATCTTAATCACTGAGTATCCAAATTAAGTGAGACCAGTTGCATTGGATAGTGGACAGTCTGTAGTATTTCTGGAGCAAGTTTTAGAATAATATATCACATATTGTGGGCTTGGAACACTTTACAAGTACACTCTCCTGGAAAGGACAAAAATAAGCAAGGTGTGGGGAAGTCACCATAAATTCCACTTGGAACATCCAATTGTGATAATACCTGTGGCATTGCAGAGAGGACATATCACATAACTAAAGAATGAAATTTCAGACCTAGAAGGGCTGAAATTGTAAAGATACAATAGAAGAAAGGTCGACTAGCAGAACAACTTCTAAATCAGGGTTTAAAAAGTGTGTTGTTTTTTGGAAATTTGCATATATTTTGACTAGAATATCCAATTGGGGTGATTCAAAAAGTAGACTAAAGTGGGATAAAATGAGTATCACATAAATTTGAGAGAAACTTAGGGATTTATTTTAGGTACAGACGTGTTCCGACATCTCTAAATGTAGGAGTTGTCATTACTAGTCAACGCTACACTCTGAGGACTGTGTGGTTCTTCCATGTACCTAGAGTATATTGGAAGGCCCTTTTTGAATGGTTGCACATTAGATAACACTAGTAAATATTTGAGCTCCCACATACCTGAAATATATCGAGACACCCCATAGAATCTTGAGACTTACCGAGTAAACCTTTTGGCCATCTTGTTGCTATAGTACACCAAGAACAACACATGGGGAGATCACTATCTAGTACTTGGGTAGTCAGATAGTACAACTAAGGGTATGGTCAATCCTCTTTAGTTAGTTCCCAGAGATATTGGGTCGAGTACTATTATTGGATCCCGCAAGTATATCAAAGATTTATAGCACCTGAGACTCCATTGTTTGTGAAGACCTTTGCCTAAGAAAATTAAAAATTCCTACCTTGCAGTGATACTTGGCCAACATGCCACCAAAAAAGGAAACTTCTACACCAAATAATCCTTTAGACAGTCCTACTTGGACTCTTTATGAAGGTGAAGAAATGTGCAGGGACATAAATGATTTAGAAAATAAGATAGTAACAAAAGATGAACTACAAGGGATGATGGATTCAACTAAAGCTAATATGGAAGCGATAATGGATACTAAGATGGATGATTAAAAGGGGAGATCATGGAAAGATTGAAAAATTTTCTAATAGAGAAGCCACCTGAAAGTGACAATGTATCCCATGAAATTCATGATGAGGACACAAGGAAGATGAATGAAGAATGGAGAAACTCCAACTTTGGTTTGAAGACCAACCACTTTCCTAAGATTTATATGAGGAAGTTTAATGTAAAAGATCCAATCACATGGATACTCTAGGTGGAGCAGTTCTTTCATCTACATGATGTGCCACACACAAAAAAGGTACGAATTGCGTATTTATATTTAGAACCGAATCAATTTGTGTGGTATCAATGGATTTGTTCCTACAAATCACTTGTCACTTGGAAAATTTTCATTGAAGAAATTATATCACACTATGAGGATGCAAGGAGCAATACCTTCTTCAACGAATTGATAGATTTCAAGCAAAAGGGTTCAGTTGTAGAGCACATTGAGAACTTCCAAAGATTGAATATAAAGATAAAATATATTTCAGATGAGCACCTCATTGATGTATTCATAGGAACTTCAAAGGATAATATTCAACATGATTTTCACCTTTGGGAACCCAAATCATTGGAAAATGAGTTCAGGGTGGCGAGAAATGTTGAAAGTAAAAATATGGCTACAACTACTAGAAGGACCACTCCTAACATATATCGAGAGAATAATGTTCCTTCTTCTAAACCACCTCAACCTACAAGGTTGACACCTCAACAATTGGAGGAAATAAAAACAAAAGGTTTATGCTTTAATTGTGACATAAAATATAGTAAGGGACATAAGTGTGGTGAGAAGAAATTATTCTACATATATTGTGAAGAGGAACAAGAACAAGAACAAGAACAAGAACCATCTCAAGATGAAAATGTAGAAGATATTTCTTCTGAAGAGTTGACTCCCACCATATCATGTAATGCATTGGCTGGAATTAGCACTCATCAAACCCTCAAGATCGAAGGATATATCAAAAAGAAAAAGCTAATAGTCCTAATTGATTATGGTAGTACTCATAATTTCATTCACTATAAATTAGCCAAATCTCTCAATTTCTTTATATATCCAGTTCCAGAGTTTCAAGTGCAAATGGAGGAACTATCAATTTCTCAGGAAAATTCCATAAGATCAATCTTACTATCAGGGAATATGTAATGAGTAGTCCAATGATTGCTATAACCATGGGTGGTGCTGATGTCGTACTAAGAGTCCAATGGTTGCAATCAATGGGAACAATGGATTTTAATTTTCAAGAAATTTTCATAAAATTTTCATTGGAAGTGTTATAGCACAAGTTGTAGGTTAGGAAAATCCCAACCCAACCACAAAGAAAGTGTTACAACTTGGGAATCGTACACCCAATGTCACCTCGATGTAGGTCCCACACTTCAAGGGTGACTAGGTCACTCTAGGGAGGCGATCTTGGTGACCCTAGGGGGGATTGAAATGGAGATGGAGAGAAATGGAAGTGAATCCCCTAGAGTACATGTCTAAGTGGAGTGAAAGGTGAGAAGAGATGCCTCGTAATTCAAGTGATTGCTGCCCCAAAGGTATAGTATTTCTCCGGATTATTGTACCTTCCCGAGACACAAGAAAATCTGACTTGCAATGATATATGTTAGTATGGATTAGCAAGTTAAGATTTTTGTCCCTAATTTTCAGCAATATATGACAGTATTTATCAGCAAGTAAGAAATTCAAATCAGCATGTAAAGCATAAGATCAATAGACAATATTATAAATGAGTATGGAAATCAAGTATGATTGAAAAATGGCACTTTAAGGATGAATAAGGCAAGCTATTATAAAATGTATTTTCTGAAGAAAATTGCAGAATTATGGATGTAGAACTCAATGGCATGCAGCAAAAAAATTAACCATAGAAAAGTGCCAATAAGTAGCCCAAAATATGTGCCCTAGTTAGTAGACTAGGTGAGTGAAGTTAGAGAGCTAGTCTAGGGTTAGTTTAGGAATTAAGAGAGTGTTAGTAGCTAGGGTTATGCATCCCTAATGGCTGTAGGTTAAATTTTGTAACAACAATTAAAGTATTAGGAGAGAGGGGACACCCTAGTAGGGTAAGACTCCTCTATGTGAGGAAAAACAACTTCAAGCAAGAAACCTTTTAAAAGATCAAAATTTGTGTTTCCCAAGGCAATGGTTTTATATATCCAATGCAAAATATATATGACTAGTGCCTTTAAAATTGGGTTAATGGAGTCAAATAAAAGAAAGAGATAGAGAAACTACCTCCTTGGGGGTGTAATCCCTTTTACTTCCCAAGGCAAGTTTCTCTAGATAGGGTTTAAGCTAAGAGGGTGTATGCCCTTATACTTCTCTTAGCAAACCCTTGTTTAACCAATGAGATGAAGCATAAAATGTTCAAGACTATGGTGGGGGTGTATGCCCTTATACTTCCCACATAGCTCCTAGCACAACAATCCTTGACTTGAAAATAATGATAGCATAATAGTAGAGTACCATACCAAAATCAAGAAACATGCCAAGATAATCCACCATAAAAGCTAGAAGACATCCATCCAAGGCTAGCAACTCACTCCTCCATCAACCATTCATCAAGATAGCCATAAAAAAGTGCACAAGAGGCATATAGAGCCAAGTGTAGAAAAAATTTCAGACCAACAATTCTCACAATGAGAAAATGAGATCTTATGATCTCTTATTTATACAAAATGTCACCGAGGTGACTTGTCCACAAATTAAGGGGTAAACCACAAGATTAGGGGTCAACAACCCTAATATTTCCACCTTAACAAAGTAATATTAAAAAATTCATTTAAAATTTCACCTTTTGTACAAATAAAACACTAATTCACATGGACATACCCTTCCAACAATACCATGGTTCCAATTCCGGAACAACTTTGGAAAATTAACATTCGAGATGTTTATGTCCCCACAATGAAGTGTGGTCGTCGATTTGATTACGATCTGTGATCCGGGTGATATTTTCCTACTGCAAGGATCAATAGTTCTTGTTGATTTGAGATCAATGGTCTATATTCACTTCATAATTTTGGGAGTTTCAAATGTGAAGCATGAAAATATCTCGGAGGAAAATCACCGAAGTGAATGATCTGCCTCCACATGTCCTTGCTTATGGACGTTCCAGATTCACTTCGGAAGTTTAGGTTTCGATAGTTTCAAATTTTGTGCTTGTAAATCTCTCGGAGTGGTACAGGCTGCAAAGTGACGTGGTGGCCTGATGTCATATAATGTCACAGTTGTTGGTGTTTCATGGAAATAAGGGTGACATGGGTCATGTGGAAATGGGTGAATGAAACAACCAAATGACCTGGAATGAGTGCCATGTGTGATGAATGATGAGTGCACCACGTGTCTCAACTGATGGTTTCCATATGCTTCATCACTTCGGGCTTCAAGAGTTTCGAATTGTGAGGCATGAAGTTCTCTCGAAGTAGTACAGGCCCAGAGTGATGTGGTAGGATATTAGGACTTCGGCTCTTCAGCTCTTCGTCTCTTCAAGACTTTGGCTCTTTGACCCTTCATGACTTTGGCTCTTCAGCTCTTCGCCTCTTAGACACTTTGGCTAGTTTATCTCTTCATCTCTTCGGCTCTTCGGGACTTTGGATCTTCAGGAGTTCGGGAGTTCGGCTCTTCGGCTCTTTGAGACTTTGACTCTTTGTGTGTTTCTTGTTGTTAAACCATGTGCGATTTCGACACTCTAAATACACGAAAATCGTCGATCTTGTTGGCCTAATGGATCACCATCGTCGAAAGTTAACTTGTCTATTTCCACAATAAGAGTCTAAAATTGACCACTCTAGATTTTTGCGTTTGTCCACAGACATTTCCTGTGCATACAAAAAAAATTTGGACAACCTGTGGTGAGCTCAATCAATGGGAAACATGATGATAGGCATTCTGAACCAAATATGACATGTATTTTATCCTTCAGGAAAAACAAAAATAGAAATGCGCAAAGACTCAAATATGAAAGAAATGAATAAGAACCAGGTCGCTCAAAATGGTAAACTGACTTAACCAACCCGAAGATGAAAAATATGATGAAGGCATAGGGAAAAGAGAGGAGAGGCAGGGGTGCAGACCTAGGTTACAACACTGGCTCCAACTAGGGATAGATCGTCCTTGTGAGGTGCTAAGAACTGTAGATCAGTGCATTATCCATTAGGCTCACATAATTACTCTTACCTTCCATCACTTACATCTGTTCCTGTCTTCCATCCCTGTACATTTGCAACTATGCCTCAGCCATGCATTTTATTTAACTGAAAAAACTAAAACTACACCCTAGTGCCTTATTGGGCTATGGAGTCTTTATTCACACACAACTAACTAATCAAAAGCAACAATAAATGAAAAAATATATGGTACAAGAGGGACCTTCCCTCATCCTTAAACGAAATAGTGTTTCAGAAAGCGCCCATTTACCGTGCCTCCAAAGATCTCTGTATTGACTAGATTGTGCAGGATAAATGTGTTGTTGCTCATAACTTCAAAAACCTTACAAGGGCCAAACCAAAGGTTTCCAAATTTACCATGCTTGGACTTGTCATCTCTTCTCGCATCCCACCTCAAGACCAGGTCACCTTCCTAAAAAATCTCCTTCTTGGTCTTCTTATCAAAGGATGATTTGATCTTGCTCTGGTATGCCTCTGTCCTCTGATCCAGTGCTTCTCTTCTTTACTGAACTTCTATAATCTGGAAAATTCTCCTTTGGATGTCATTTGGTTCCTCAATCTCTTCCTGCAAGAATTTTAGAATTGGTATACCAAGCTAAGTGGGAAAAACAACATCTATTCCATAAGAAATATGGAATGGTGAGGTTCCCAAAGACTTCTTGGTGCTAATTCTGTCATCCCACAAAGCATACTTAAGTTTGGAGTCCCATGATTTCTTGTTATCAGTCAACAATTTTATGATAATCCTGATGAGAGTTTTATTTCATGACTATACCAGACCATTCCCCTAAGGATAATAAGGTGTGGGATATGTCAAGTAAATGTTATGATTGCCACATAAGTCAATCATGGATTTCGAATTGAATTCTTGGGAATTGTCCGTTACTAGCTTGCTGGGGCAACCAAATCTAGAAAAAATATTCATTTCCAGAAAATTGATGATCACTTTGTCAGTGGCATTCCTGGTGGGCACAACCTAAATCCATTTGGTGAAGTAGTCGGTGGGAGTGAGGATCCACTTGTGTTTTCCACTGGAGGGTGGATTTATTTCTCCTAGGAAGTCTAACCCCCATTGTTGGAATGGACCACTAGTAGTGATAGGTTTTAGGGGTAGTGATAGTAACTTTTGTTTCCCTGCAAACACTTGACATTCATCGCAATCTCTAATAGTGGAAAATACATCAGAGAAAAGGGTGAGACAATAATATCCTTCCCTCGTGATCTTCAGATTTCTGGCCTTCCAATGTTGGTGTCCTCCACATACTCCTTTGTGCATTTCTGTTGTGACTTGTTTGGCCTGATTTTCATCAAGGCATTTTAACAAGATGCCAATAGGATCTCTCCAATACAAGCTCTAGTTTGAAATGCAGAATTTGATAGCTTTAAACTTGAGATACATTGCCTTTTTCTTCTTCACATCTGGTGGACATTCTAAATGATGTAGAAAATAGAAGATGTTTTTATACCAAGGTGAAGAGGAGTAGTTTTCAAATACCTATAAGTTGTCTTGTCCAGGCTGTATGATGGGTGCATCTGATTGGGTGAAGATTTGATGCAATTCTAGCACCTTACAATTTGATTTTGATAGAAATTTAGCTAGTCCTTGTCCCTTGATCAGCTTGGTGGGATTTATGTGCAAGTCGCACTCCAACAATTTGACAATCCATTTTCCTCTTTTTCCCTCACTGTATGGCTGGACTAGAATTTCTTTGACACTACTACTAGGAACAAAGGTTGTTATGCTAGATTGCAACACATAAACCCTGAAGGCTTCGAGGGCTTTGACTAGTGCATACACTTGCTTTTCTAATATATCATACTTCAACTCAGCATCTCAGAGGGCTCTCCTAAAAACGACTATTGGTTTCTCATGCCATTCTTCATTTTTTGTAGTAGTACAACATCAATGGTTTCTTCTAAAGCAAAGGAGAAGATGAAGAAATCTTGGGTATAGTGTGGACTAGGTAACACAGGGGCTTCAACTAAAGCTTGCTTGATTGTTTGGAAAGATGATTTTTCCTCCAAGCACCATTCTATCACAACATCTTTCTTCAACATGTTAGTAATAGGCTTCAAAATTTCAACAAAAATTGGCACCTACCACCCTTTTTAAAATATGATCCGTCTTGGGGAGGGGGTAATTGTCCTTTAGAGAACACTTGTTGAGATTTTTGAAGTCAACACACAAGCGTATCTCACCACTTTTCTTCCTTACAGATACTAAGTTGGCCACCCAGCTTGAGTACCTAAATGGTACAATAATCTTGGTATCCAACATTATTTTCATCTCTTTCTGAATTATGGGCATTAACATGGGATTAAAATTTTGAATCTTCTGTTTGAATGGCTTGGAGCCAGCCTTTAGAGGGATCTTATGATGGATGATGTCAGTGTCAAATGTCTTCAAATATTCATAGGACCATGAAAAACTATCAAAAAACTTTTTGATGAGACTGACATACCTTGTCTTTTTGTTCTGCAGCTAATGCTTTGGACAACTTGATGATCTTGGGATTCTCAATGGTCCCAATATTGCAATCTATCACCTCTTATTCTTGAATCTTCATGGAAGCTCGTTTGTAAACATCGTTACTGTCAAACAATCTCTCCAATGGCACTAGTCCTCTTGGGATGTGATTGTTTTTCAGCTCCACAATATCATGACCAACCACTGTCTTCAACATATGAGATGCTTGTTGATATTCTAATTTCTCATTTTCACCTTCTTGACTTTCTTGATCAATTGAGATATTGGAGAATTCATCAATGGTGTGTATAAATCTCTGCAGTTCTAAATCATCACTAAAGACTTGCCAGTGATTTATGTTGTCTGGTATGGTTGTTCTATGTTTGATTTCCAAATGATATTTAATATTTGGGCCAATGGGAGGCCTGAAAGTGCTAGTAGCTAAGGCCAAAGAGTCTTCCTTCTAATTCCTTTCTTTGTGAATAAAGGAAATATTGAATGCTAGAAAGAAGTAATTGATCAGATCCCATACCTTGTTTTTGTACTGCTTGAGACTCTGTTGCTTAGTTTGATAGATGCTCCTGACTTGATTCATGACCAACTCAGAATCACCAAAAACTGCTAAACAATCAATGGCCATATCTTTGGCATCCCTCAATCCCAATACCAAAGCTTCATATTCAACTATATTGTTTGTAGTTTCAAACTCCATCTTATAAGAGAGGGTTATTACTTCAGAAGGGAAATGAGGAGAATACCTGCACCAAATCCTTCTTTTTGTGAAGATCCATCGAAATACATTTTCCATACCTTTTTTTGCTGACCTATTAGTGGTTGATCTCTGTGTTGGCTAACTGATATTTTAGGTTCATCATCATTTAAATGAAAAACAGATGAACCAATCTCATCCTCAACAACATAAATAGGTTGATTTATTGGGTTCTGATGATCACTGACTATGTAGGTTAACCTTACCTCTCTGTATAACCTCCTATGCTCACCTCCAAACACATGAATGGTGACATAAGTGAGGTACATTTGTAATGATCCTCTATCCTTTTTAGCCCAAGTTCTGGATAAGAGCATGCCAAACTTTGGGGGAATGTCAGCCACCACAATGTCGATCACTATACTCTTCATTGGTAACTGTGCCAAAGAAACTACCATATCTTTTATCAGTCCCATACATTTCACTTTCTTAGAGTCAAAGGAGTATAGGTCTTGGTAAGGTTTGGTGATCTCTAGACCTAGCTCTTCCATAACAACTTTGGGCATAACATTGTGTGAGGCTCCAAAGTCCATAAGACAGTTATGCAGGTTCTTATTATGGACATTTAAAGATACATAAAATGGTGGAGAAGCATCAACGCCATCCTCAATGTGACGTACCATAGTAATGGTTGGGTTTTCATCCTACAGACTAATTACATCAAAAGATACACCATGAGTAGTTGGTTGTAGAAATTTCATGATGGATTTCTTGAAAGGTTTTTTTTTAACAATTCTGTCAAAGTTATAGGGATCTTGATTTTTCTCAACTCATGTTCCAGGCTGAAATAGGTTGGTAGCTTATCAACTTCCTTTATTTCAGGGACAACAAGTTTTGATGGGGGAGGTGATTGATCTTTACGTGACATACCTTTACCTGGATTTGGATTGGGGGGGATTTTAGCTTGTTTTTTTTTTATCGAAGGTAGTGGCTTTGGGAGACCCTCCTCTCATCCTCAAATCATATTTCTTCTTGGGTTGGCCTTGAATAACTCCCTCCTCCCCTATCTGATCATCAAACTGATTTGAAAATTGTGCTACCTCATATTCTTGCTGTGTTAAGTGACTAGTATAGTAATCTGTTTCATTAAAAAGAACAGGAGTATCATCCGCAACATCACTGTCTGCATTCGTCTGCTCAATCTTATTGTTTTGGAAAGGGGGCACTGCCCTTTGATCATCAACATTTCTCCTTTTTCTCTGCCTTATTTGAGGGGCATCATTAGGCCTTATGAACTGATTTTTATATCTATTTCCAGCCCCTTGAAAAGTTTTATTTGGTTGTTTGGATTCCCATTTTAGCTTAACTATTTTGGAAATCAGATCCTTCAGAGTCTTGGTCATTTCCTCAAGTTTTGGATCATATGTGTCTAATTTAGAGGAGGTAGGGGCATCCTCTCTTTGTTTTTTCTTCTCTTTATCAGATGTAGTCTTTAGTCTATCTGATGCAAAAATATTAGACTCGACTTCTATGGATTCTTCTTGCATGGAAAATAGTGTGGTTGATATTCTCCCTCTCAGGAGGAGGGAAAAATCTACATCAAATGAATTAGCATAAGTGATCTTGGCAGAGGCTTCAGTTGGTTTGATTTCATCTGGGATTCTACCATACATTTTATTAAATCTCTTGGTGAAATCTTAAATGGATTCACCACTCTTTTTCTTTAGGGCCCCGAATGCAGTGATGTAGTAGAGGTAATATCTCCTATATCCCCATTGATTTATGAAATTTTCATCTAATGCCTCAATATCTACAATGGAAGCTAGAGGAAGACCCCTGAACCATTTTTTGACTTCCCCATCCAAACTCTGTACAAACAACCTCATCCACACATTTGCATAATCAATGTTAAAGTTGCTTGCAAAGGTGTAAAAGTCTACCAGATTTTCCTCAGCAGTTACTTGACCTTCCCCATTATATCTTGGTAAATATTTCATGTAATCTGTGGTTGGGAAGGCATGGAAGCCTATAGGCAGAACTAAGGGTGCATTTCTGGCAACAATTATGGCATCCATCCTATTAATGGTCGTGGCTTGAATAATAGGAATCTGAAGATTTATGGGAGATACAGGGGTGGATGCAGGACTAGATGCTGAAGTGGAATTAGGAGTTGAAGATGTCTGAGATCCTTTGGAATTATGATTCTCAGGGATATCAAATTCAAGTTGTTGGTGATGATGATTTGAAGTATTCTCTTGGTGAACATCTTTTCCTTTAAGGCGGGAAGTATATATATTAGATAAAGTGGATTTTCTTATTTTCCTTTCTGGCTCAGAGACTACTGTGTTATTATCAGGGTTAGAATGAGCCTTCTTGGATTTGTTGTTTTCATATTTGGATCCGTTGAATCCCTTTCTGGGCACCAATATTTCTTCTTTAAATTTTACTCAGTGAAGTCACCAGGTGAAAGATGGAAGTCTGTCTATGTCTGATCTTTGTTCACCATCGAAGGTTAGAGCTCATCAATTGTTGTTCTCCCAGGGAAATATATTTCGTTATTCTATTCCCCAACAATGATGCTAGAAGATGTTGGTCCTAAGGTCCGCACCTAACTGCTAAAGGGAAAAGCTAGGCCACCTATAAGTTTAGAATGATTGTTTCTTTTAATTTTTTGTTGGTTGGTCAGAGGGTTATTCTATCAAGACAAAAGCCAGGTTGAGTTGGAAAAATGATATGGATGAGGGTCCTCATTGGCTGGTGGCACACTAATGACAGACTAGTGAAATAATAGAAAACAAAGGGAAACAGTAGACTACTCAATGAATAATCTTCTACAAGAAGGTCAATACTTAAAATATCATTTCAAGACATTAAACATGTATCAAAAACACAATTACTCCCACAGGTTTCAATAAAAGCAAATCTTCACCAAAGCATTAGTTGTTTGACAAGTTGCATATCAGTAAAAATAAGTTATACAATAGCTGAAAGGAAATGAAATGTACTTTGCACAAATAAAAAAACCATATTCAAGATAAGAATAAAAACACATGAAGATTTGAACAAAACACTGTCATCAAGAGTATGTTCACCAGGTAGAGATATTTAATCCATGCCTAGAATGGGTCCAACCAGTCTGATGTAGTGTTATTCTTTTCCAAAAAATACGACCCTAACAATATCCAAAAGCTAGCTATTCAAAAGAATTACAGAGGCTCTCATCCTTAGGGGACTGAGACCTAATTCTAGTTTACTGATTGTAAGACAGACTGACTAATCTAACTGAACTTTCATGGAGTTCAACATGTAAACTCTGTACTAAACTTAATTGGTAGAAAGTGATTCTTATCACACAGACAATACCACTTGTTATTTAATCTAAAAGAGTGTGCAATGTCATAATAGGAACTGATACTAGAAAAAATATTGCATGTGCTGAATGAATTGAGATTTGAAGAAAAAGACTCAGAGTGGCAGAATGGATTTCTACTTTGAACGATGGCATGCCTACAAGCTGAAGGCCACTGGAGACAATTGGTTGTATTGGCAGATATATTCTTGAGGAATAAGGTAGTCTTTGGAAGTGTTATGGGTCTGGTTGTGTTGAACTAGGATGATCTCCATGTTCTCTGTCTATGATAGATCTTTTAGAAGCTAAGCGCACTCTGCGTCGACCCCATCAGCTATCATCTATACTTGTGAATAGTTTCGCTGGAATGGTTGATCACCCATCGGTCATGAAAGGAGACATGGAGGCAAGAATCCAATGGGGAGGCAGGATGAGTGACGTGAGGGTAGATGACCTGTGAGGACATATGTAAAAATGTAAGAGGAGGTGTGAATATGATGGCATTTAAGCACGTGATTGTGGAAGTTGTTGAGGGTGGTTGGGGTCCACATTGCTTTTGGGCCCACAATCCCACACAAGCTACCATGTACCCTTCCAACAATACCATGGTTCCAATTATAGGACCGCTTTGGAAATTAATATTCGATCTATTTACATCCCCATAATGAAGTGTGGTCGTTGATCTGATTAGGATCTGTGATCCGGGTGATATTTACCTACTGCAAGGATCAACGGTTCTGTTGATTTGAGATCAATGGTCTATATTCACTTCAGAATTTCAAGCTTCCGGAGTTTCAAATGTGAGGCATGAAAATATCCTAGAGGAAAATCACTGAAGTGAATGATCTTCCTCCACATTTCCTTGCTAATGGACGGTTCATATTCACTTCAAAAGTTTGGTCTTTGGAAGTTTCAAATGTCGTTCTTGGAAATCTCTCAGAGTGATACAGGTTGCAAAGTGATGTGGTGGCCTAATGTCATATGATGTCACGGTTGATGATGTGTCATGCAAAGAAGGGTGACACATGTCACATGGAAATGGGTGAATTACACAACCAATTGACCTAGAATGAGATCCACATGTCCTGGTTGATGAGTGTGCCATGTGTCTCAACTGATGGTTGCCATGTGCTTCAACACTTCGGGCTTCGGGAGTTTCAAATTGTGAGGCATGAAGTTCTCCCAGAGTAGGATGAGACTAGAGTGACGTGGCAGGCTATCGAGACTTCGACTCTTTGGCTCTTCAAAACTTCGTCTCTTCATCTTTTTGGCTCTTCGTCACTTTGGCTATTTCATCTCTTTGTCTCTTTTTCTCTTCGGTACTTTGGCTCTTCAGGAGTTCAGGAGTTCAGCTCTTCGGCTCTTTGAAACTTCGGGTGTTTCTTGATGTTAAAACCTATGCAATTTTTACAATCTGAATACATGAAAACCGTCGATCTAGTTGGCCTAATGGATCACCACTGTCGAAATTTAACCTGTCTGTTTGCACAATCAGAATTTGAAATTGACCACTCTAGATTGTTGCGCTTGTCGACATGCGTTTCCTGTGCATACATAAAAATCTTGGCTGACCTGCAGTGAGCTCAATCAATGGGAAACATGATGACAGACATTCCGAACCAAATACGACATGTGTTTTATCCTTTAGGAAAAACATAAACATAAATGTGCAAAGAATTAAAAATGAAAGAAACGAATAAGAACCAAGTCACTCAAAAATGCTAAACCGACTTAACCAACCCGAAGATGAAAAATATGATGAAGGCATAGGGAAAAGAGAGGAGAGGCAGGGGTGTATACCTAGGTTACAACACCCTCCAAGGATCTCAAGTCATAACATCATGATAAGTGAATCCAATCAATAAATAAGCCATCTAAGCATGTGCATCAAAGATCACTATATCAAACAATTCATTTCTCAAAGATATTATGTGACTTATGAAGCTTGAATATGGGAGGGTTGATGAGGTGTCCTGGGTAGATCTTGCCCTAGGTCAAGGAGAGTTTCCCATAGATCCCTCTCTAAGCCATGTAAAGTGGATGAAGTGGTCGGGGTCAAGACTCAATGGGCATAGAGATAATGACATACAATAGGTCGTAGTGTCTCATTCATGGGTTCCTTTGTAGAAGATGTGTGGTACCTTTGTCCGCAATGCACTTTTTCCAAGCTCATCAATTTCCTTTTATGTTTATTTATTTATTTTATTTCAATATAGCATAAGGAGAGGTTGAAGGTCACTTCTCTAACGTGGTGACCAGATGATGGAAATGTCACCCACAAACACCTAGTGGAAATGAGAAGGTTGGATCGTGATGAGACCCTGTTTCTCTCAGCCATGCAACTTAGAGTCATTACCCTAGTTTGGTGACCAGATGATGGCAATGTCATAGCACTAGATATTCATGGATGTGATAGGTCAGCTTGTGATGATACCTCCTATCCTTCAAATAAACTTTTAATCAATTTTTATCATATTGTGGGTCCCCTTTACTTAAAGATAAGTGTTTCATTGATTTCTTGGGTGATCCCTGGGTGAAGCATCTGGAAGATTTAGACAAGGATTTTGTCTTTTACCCAACATCAACCCCTCTAGTCCTTCAATCCCTTCTTCCCATAGAATGAGGGACAACCCCTTCTTGGGTCAATACACCCTAAAATCCCATGAGATAAGGAAATGGAAAGTGGTAGGTATGGTTGAGAATGGTACGATGGCTAATTCAGGGAGTTCCTAGTAATAAACCCATCCCTAAGGAATACCACATACTAGGGTACAATGTCAACCACCAAGGTGAAGTAGGGAAAAATGAATAATTTCCAAGCATATATCATGAAATATAAAGCAATATAAGATACAACATATTCAAATGGCTTAGATATTGAAATGATTTTCACCATAATACTAACTTGGACATCATGGAGCAAGGCCCACTAGCTTTCGAAAGCCATCTGGTGTGCTGGATGCCATCTGCAAACCTATGACCATCTGTGGTGGTGAGTGGGTTTTCCATCTGTGAAAAGGGTATTGTTGGTCATGTAATCTCTTGGCACTCCATATCTGCAACCAGAGGGCCTTGAGACATAATCTCCTTAGTTATCCAAAAAATGGGGATAACATCTGGCTCCTACATGGGGACATGTGCTCACTATAGAGTGCATGATAAATGCAGCATCTCCTGGTAGACCCATTCCTACAAGGAAACATCAAACTATCAAGTGTAGGATGGCCTACTCATCCTTGTTCTCATATGATGATAATCAAATCCAACTAAACTAGAAAAACAAAATTTTGACATTTTTTCAATAAATTCTAAGCTAAGAATGAAATCAATAGTGCAAGTAGAGAAAAATGAAAATGAAATGCATGTAAACTAGCATGAGAAATCAAGATGAAAATGAAGGGAATCAAAATGACTTATCTACTTACCTGGGGCATGGGACCTGAAGAAGTCATGTGACCCGGATGTGAGGTTGGAGAAGAGACCCATCTACCGGTAGTGACATATTTCTCCCATCTAATGATGTCAGATAGTACCTTTCTTTCTCAGACTTATTCTTAACGATGTAAGATCCAAGCTAAGAATTTTTGTCTTCTTGGTCATATCTGGGCTTGCCCTTTCTTTTGTCCCACATGAGCACAAGAATTCCTTCATTGAAATGGATGCAAGGTGTATTCTTATCATGTGGAGGCTCTGTGTGGACTGTATATTTTATGATTCCTTCATGTTTATCATCTTATTTTTGTATGATATGGATAGATCCCAGCTTCTTCCCATGGTACTTTGGAGTTTTCTTTTTATCTGTCATGGGTAACTCAGATGGATCATACTCAATAACTTGTGGAGGCATATCATGGTAGTGTTCACTAACATAGTTAGGGCCCCTCAAATCCATCACATGTGTATATTTTTTTTCCGTGTTATGTAAATCTCATATGTGCCATCTCCCATGGGAATATATGCATGTGTAAGGTTCATGCTAAGGAAACCTCCAAGGGCTGAGGACTAGGTCCTCAACAAGAGCATCCCCCAGGCATCAGGAACATTAATCACCAATATGTCCATGAGGACATTGATACGATGAAAATATATAAAAAATACCTCAACATTTTCACATAACCCCAAGACCTCAACTCGTCTTGAATCAATACCAAAAACATTGCCATAAGGTCGGATTGTCTTCAAACCAAGTTGTTTTATCACCTTCAATGACATGACATTTGATGAGGCCCGTAAATAAAGCATGCAGTTGTTCAAGCGAAGGCCATTCATGCCTAATGAAAGGTAGAAGGGAGGGTTCTTGTCTCTTGGCCAATTGAGATACATAGTATTCAAAATGATTGGATGATCCTCCTTCTCGATTGGTATGTGTAATATCCTCAAAATTTCCCTTTTTACGGAAGGGACCTTACACATCTCTATCACTGGGAATGTCATATTCAATTTTCCAAACATGTTTGCAACATGTATATTCAACTGAATGTCATCTGTATGAGTTGTCTTATTAATCAACTCACATACTGCTGGTGGAGGTCATGGAGCCACCTTTTTTGTTGATGGAAGCAAAGTATTAGGCTGTGACGGAGGAGCTGAATTTTGTTTTCTTCTGTAGGTTAGGATTTCCCTCCTCGTCAACTCCTTCTTCTAATCATATGTCAATTTACTTAAGGCTCAGAGTCTCCCCTCTCTTTCTCCTATTCTTCTGGCTTCATTGATCTGTTCTTGAGTAATCTGTTCATCTTTGAGATTGCAAATCATGAATTTTATATCGTCAGGATAATCTTCATCTTGTTAGGGGGCACTCATATTCTCTATGGGGTTCTTGGAATGGGAGACACCAAGATTCTATATCAACTGTCCTAACAGGTTCCAAAGTATCCAGGGCATTTTCCTCTTGTTGAGGCCTCTCTTTCCAACCAATCGAATCTATTTGTTGTCTGGCAAGCTGAGGTTTATGAGCAGATTGATTTCTATCCTCTGTAGTCATATGGTTAATAAGTTGATTCTGTACTTGAACAAACTTAGTATTCATTTGGTCTATATTCTGAGTCAGGAGAGAAATCGGATCAGGGGCATTGTTGTTGGAAACTTTCGTCCTTGATTATGTCTTGTTATGAGGGTATTGAAAAGGTTATACTTTTTGAATCAAGGATATTTTATTCAATGTCTATACCAAACTCTTTATTCTCTGCCAATGATGTGGGCCTTTTATATTTCATAATGTATTGGAATTGTCCTTCAAAGGAATTCATGTAAAGGAGACAAACTGGTGATGTTGTAGGATGGTAATATGTTGGAATTTGATTGTACAACCTGTCAAATCTGGAAATGAATTCCCTCACCATTTCATTCTCCTTTTTATTTATTTGATTGAACTGAGTCCCAAGTTTCCCACCATCTTCTTTTCTCAACTATCTTGTCCTTAATAAGGTGGAAAAAGCATCATAGGATGTGATATTATTATTAGGGAGTACTTTTAACAAATCAAGGGCTTCTTTAGTTAATGATGAAGCGAAAATTCTCATTGCCACATCTTCATTGTCCATATCCTGGCCCATGACATAAATGTGGTCTTCGACAGTTGTCACATTGTTTCTTGGGAATTTTGGGAACCACTTGTTGACTTTTGTTGGCATTTTGTTAGTGTAACCTTGGGTGTTAGCCATGTTAATAGGTTTGTAGAGGTCCCTTGCTTAAGGGCGAGCCATTGGAACAAGAGGAAGGGTATTATGGAAAAGAGTTTAGGCAACAAGAGGATTGAGAGGAGGCTTTCTTTAGTAAACCTTAGAAGGCTTGAACCTCTAAAGGGGAAAAGGTTTAGGAAAAGAAAAATTCTAGGAAGGTGGGGTCACCAGATGAGTTTCAAAATAAACTCATCAAGAAAGGCGGAAACAAAAAGTCCCTTATGTGGAGTTTCTAGGAAATCTAAGGGAAAGGATTTGGGATAGCTTACCAAAGTGTAGTTAGGGTATGAGGAATATTCAAAATATTCCCTGACAATGATGCCAAAATTTTATAGCGCAAGTTGTAGGCTAGGCAAAGCCCGACCCAACCACAAATCAAATGCTACAACTTGGGAATCCTACACCCAATGTAAACTCGATGTAGGTCTTTCACTTCAAGGGTGACTAGGCCACTCTAGGGAGGCAATCCCATTGACCCTAGGGGGATTGAGATGGAGATGGAGAGAAATGGAAGTGAATCCCCTAGAGGTCGATTCTAAGTGGAGTGAAAGGTGTGAAGATATTCCTTGTAAGTCAAGTGATTGTTTCCCCAAAGGTATAGTATTTCTATGGATGATTGTACATGCCTGAGACACAAGAAAATATGACTTGCAATGATATATGTTATTATGGATCAACAAGTTAATCTTATTGTCCCTAATTTTCAGAAATATACGAAAATCTATATCAGAAAGTAAGACATTCAAATCAACATGTAAAGCATAAGATCAATCGAAAATATTATCAATGAGTATGGCAATCAAGTATGACTGAAAAATGGCATAGTAAGGATGAATAAAGAAAGATATTATAGCATGTATTTTCTACAGAAAATTTCAGCCTTATGGATGTATCATTCAATGGCATGAAGCAGCAAAATTAACCATGGAAAACTTCCAAGACGTAGTCCAAAAGATGCACCCTAGTTAGTAGACTACCTGAGTGAAGTTAGAGAGCTAGTCTAGGGTTATTTTAGGAGTTAAGAGAGTGTTAGTAGCTAGGGTTATGCAGCCCTAATGGCTATAGGTCAAATTTGTAACAACAATTAAATTAGTTGGAGAGGGGGGATTCCCTAGTAGGGGAAGACTCCTCTCTATGAGGAAAAACAACTTCAAGAAAGAAACCTTTCAAAATATCAAAAATTGTGTTTCCCAAGGCAATGATTTTATATCTCCAATGCAAAAAATATATGACTAGTTACTTTAAAATTGGGTTAATGGAGTCAAATAAAAGAAAGAGCTAGAGAAGCTACCTCCTTGGGGGTGTAAGCCCTTTTACTCCCCAAGGCAATTTTCTCTAGCTAGGGTTTAAGCTAAGAGGGTGTATGCCCTTATACTTGTCTTAACAAACCCTTGTTTAACCAATGAGATGAAGCATAAAATTATGAAGACTATGGTGGGGGTGTATGCCATTATACTTCCTACCTAGCTCCTAGCACAACAATCCTTGAATTGAAAAGAATGATAGCATAAGAGTAAAAGACCATACCAAAATCAAGAAACATGCCAAGATAATCCACCATAAAAGATAGAAAACATCCATCCAAGACTAGCGCCACACTCCTCCATCAACCATTCATCAAGATAGCCATAAACAAGTGCACAAGTGGAAAATAGAGCCAAGTGTAGCAAAAATTCCATACCAATACTTCTCGCAATGAGGGAGAGTTATGTTAAAATGAGATCGTATGATCTCTTATTTATAAATAATTTCACCAAGGTGACTTGTCCACCAATTAAAGGGTAAACTAGAATATTATGGGACAAAAACCCTAATATTTCTCCCTTAACAAATTAATATTAAA
Source organism: Picea abies (assembly GCA_900067695.1). Lineage (NCBI taxonomy): Eukaryota > Viridiplantae > Streptophyta > Pinopsida > Pinales > Pinaceae > Picea > Picea abies. Next base: position 21,892 of record CBVK0100286384.1, read on the forward strand.
GAATTCATTTAAAATTTCACTTTTTGCACAAATAAAACCCTAATTCACATGGACGTCATCCCTTTAGAGGAAGTTTTGGCACTAGGAGAAGGTCGTCAGTGATGTAGGAGGGTAGTAAGACTTCCCAAAGCCTTGTGTCAAGCATCCAAATTTCGTCCTTCATGTTCAAAGCCTCAAACCCCTCAAAACGTCCAAGTGCCAAAGCATACCATCTCACCACCATGCCCTAGGCCCCCAAACATGACGTCAAGATCAAAAAGGAGGATGTTTTTCCTCTCCTTGGAAAATTGTTTGGCAAGTGAGGGTTGGGATATGTTGTCCAATTCATCATCAAGGCCTTCTAATTCTATTCTTTCTCATCCAGCATGTGGGCCTCTGGCATGCAACCTGTGGGCTTGTATCCCTATGGAAACCCAAGCTAGGCTTGTTCTCCCAAAATTTTCCACCAACTAGGTCCTGCAAAGAAAAATGAGCATGCCCTTGAAGGATCTCAAGTCATAACATCATGATAAGTGAATCCAATCAATAAATAAGCCATCTAATCATGTGCATCAAATATCACTATATCAAAGAATTAATTTCTCAAAGACACTATGCGACTTGTCAAGCTTGAATATGGGAGGGTTCATAAGGTATCCTATTGGGTAGATCTTTCCCTAGGTTAAGGAGAGATTCCAGGATATCCCTCTCTAAGCCATGTAAAGTGGATGAAGTGGTTGGGGTCAGGAATCAATGGGCATAGGGATCATGACATAGAAGGGGCCGCAGTTTCTCATTCATGGGTGCCTTTGTAGAGGGTGTGTGGTACCTTCATCCACAATGCACTTTTTCCAAGCCCATCGATTACCTTTTATATTTCTTTATTTATTTTCTTTCAATATAGCATAAGGAGGGCTTGGTCACTACTCTAGCATGGTGACCAGATGATGGAAATGTCACCCACAAACACCTAGTGGAATT